>JANRMT010062834.1:64650724-64662433 GCA_026402145.1 Polypterus bichir lapradei | reverse complement strand
CCACTGTTTGCAGGCCCACTTCAACATGTCTGCAGCTCACCGTCAGCTCATTTACACTTCAGGACATCAGCAAAGACTTTGGGAGATGCAGTGCTGTGAAAAAGTCAGTGCCCCCCTTCATGATTTCCTCCCCCTGTTCAAACCAGTGCCATGTCTCCCTTCTTGTCCAGTTTTGTGGATGATCTCTCCAAATGTACCTCCTGCTTTCCACTTAGTTAGTCAAACCCTTGACTTTCTATCTTTGATAGCAAAGTTTGGTTGACATGCTGGGCTCTTTTGATTCTTTTAAATTCTGTACAATGTTGACCTTGGCTCATCTTCTGTTTTATGTTGTTTCTTTTGTCTCTTACTCCTTTTCTAAATCACCCTTGAGGCCTTTTGGAAATGCAGTAATGTCTGAGCCAAAAGTGCCCTTAGCATGTCTTCATCGGCAGCCTCATGCTCTTATTGAAGAACTCGTTTGAAAGTCACAGTCTCGATCCAACATCCTAATACCCTTCCTGATGTTAAACACTTCAATCAACTAAAAGCGTTGATCTCCTTTAACCTTTCCTCAGTGATTGCTCTCCATGGTCCTGAATCAGCCTAGTCGCTCTTCTCTCAGGACTTTCTCTGGTGCTGCTCTGTCTTTTTATGTATACTGGAGACCAAAACTGTGAGCAGGCCACCAGATGAGGTCTTATAAAGCTTATGCATAACATCTTTTGACTTCTAATCATCACACCATGGCACTATATAACCTGACACCCTATTATCCTTTCTAATGGCTTCTGGAATGATTGCTCTCCATGGTCCTGAATCAGATTAGCTGCTCTTCTCAGGGCTTTCTCTTGTGCTGCTTTGTCTATTTTTAATATGGGGAGCCTGCACACAACACCCCAAGTGAACTCTCACCAGTGAATTATATAACTTTAAGATACCCCAAAATGACTAGTATTCCACATATCAAGGCACTATATAACTTAATATAGGCCAGTAAGCTTAATGTGCACCACAGGTTAATTAATGAAAGGAATTATTAAAGATAAGATTGAGCAACACCTGGCAAGAACAGGAGTTTAACTGAACAGTCAGCATAGGATCAGAAGAGGGAATGGAATTATATGAGGAGGCAGAAAAAAGGATATGATCATAGAGGAGCAGATGATACTATTGACGAGGACTTTCAGAAAGCATTTAATGAGGTGCCACCTGAGAGGGTGGGCATCAAACTAAAAGAAGTGCCAGTTCAGGGTGTGGAGTGTAGGTGGGTGCAGAATTGACTCAGACACAGCAAGCAGAGGGTGATGGTGCAAGGAACCTCATCAGAATTGGGTGATTTTAAGAGTAGTGACCAGCAGGGGGCAATGTTGGGGCTGCTGCTATTTCTAATATATAGAAATGATTTGGATAGGAATATAAAGAACAAGCTGGTTAAGTTTGTAGATGACACCAATCTGGGTGGATTGTCAGATAATCTCAAATCTGTTTAATCCTCACAGAGGGACTTGGACAGCAGACAGACTTGGGCAGATTGATGGCAGATGAAATTTAATGTCAGAAAATGTAAAGAATTACATGTAGGAAGTAAAAATGAATACACAATGGGAGGTCTGAAAATCAAACATCCACCTTATGAGAAGATTTAGGAGTTGTAGTAGACTCAACACCACCAAGTGACAGGCAGTGTTCAGAAGCCATTAAGAAGGATCAGAGAATATCAGGTTATATAGCGCCTTGATGTGTGGATTACAAGTCACAGGAGGGTCTGCTCAGGCTTTATAACACACTGGTGAGGCCTCATCTGGAGTTCTGTCTGCAGTTTGGGTCTCCATAAAGACACAGCAGCACAAGAGAAGGTCCAGAGAAGAGCGACTAGGCTGATTCAGGGCTGCAGGGGATGAGTGAAGATTAAAAGAGCTGAGCCTCCTCAGTGATGAAGAGGAGACCTGACTGAAGTGTGCAAAATGATGAAGGGAATTAGAGCAGTGGATTGGACTGTTATTGTAAAATGAGTTCATCAAGAACACGGGGACACAGTTGGAAACTTGTGAAGGATCATTTTCACAGAAACAGTTTTTCTTCACACAAAGAATGATAGACACTTGAAATAAGTGACCAAGTAGTGTGGTAGACAGTAAGACTTTATGGACTTTTAAAACTCAACTTGATGTTATTTTGAAAGAGTTAAGTGGAGGATAGGACTGGTGAGCTTTGTTGTGCTGAATGGCCTGTTCATGTCCAGATTGTTCTAATTTTAATATCCTATTCGCCTTCTTAATGGTTTTCTCAGTGATTGCTCTCAACGGTTGTGAATCAGCCTAGTTGCTCTCTATTTTGTAAAATGGAGACCAAGTCTGAATACAGGACTCCAGATGAGGTCCCTCTATACACCTTAAGCATGATCCATTTTGGCTTCTTCTGCACACATCAGGCGCTACTCTCCGTGGTGTTGAATTAACCTAGATGCTCTTATCTGGACTTTCTCTGGTGCTGCTTTGTCTTTTTTGTAATATGGAGACCAAATGTGAACACAGCACTTCAGGTGAGGCCTTGCTAGTGACTTTTACAACTTATTGTGACCTCCCTTGACTTGTATTTCACAGATCGGGATGCTACATAACCTAACATCCTATTAGCCTTCTTAATGGCTTTCTCTTTTTGTCTTAATTGTTTCCTCTCTGGCTGAGCTCTATGGATCTGAATCTGCCGAGTTGTTCCTCTCTTGACTTTTTCTATTGCTGTTTTGTATTTTTCTGTAATTTGGAGACCAGTCACGTCACCGCTTAATTTCTATTTGCTTGAACCAAAGCATTATTCAACACCAATCGCACTGTGTGGAAAACTCATTGGCCGCAGCATTCTTATAAACTGCCTTAGCCAATAAGAGGGCCTCTCCAGCAGTGTCTTAAATTGAGTTCAATCATGCTCACCTACCAGCGACCAGAATAGTTTGGTTTTACGCCTAAGACGTCCACCATCGACCGCATCCTGGCACTGAGGGTTCTCATGGAGCGCAAACGTGAATATCATCAGAGTTTCTTTGTAGCCTTTGTCAATTTTCACAAAGCGTTCGACTCAGTTGATCGAGCTGCCCTGTGGGACATCCTGAGGGTTCACGGGATCCCCTCAAGGTTGCTGGATATCATGGGCGGCCTGTACACTGGTACTGGGAGTGCTGTGCAGAGTGGAGGCAGGACCTCTGTGTTCCCAGTTGATTCTGGGGTCCGTCAGCGGTCTGTTCTGCTCCTACTCTGTTCAAGGCTTGTATGGACTCGGTGTTGGGCAGGGTCGTGGGGTCCAGCGGCTGTGGGGCATCTGTTGGGGAAGAGAGATTCACGGATCTTGACTTTGCTGACGATGCTGTGATCTTCATGGAGTCAATGGAGGCTCTGATCGGGGTCTTGAGAGACTGAGTGAGGAGTCTGAGTGTCTGGGCTTGTGAGCATCCTGATTAAAACCAAAGATCCAGGCTTTTAATGACCTCTTGGGCACGGCCATCAGCAGTGTGTCTGTCTGCGGAAAGAGTGTCGACCTCGTCATTGAGAGGTTTACTGACCTCGGCAGTGACATTCATGTGACTAGTGGCTTTTCTTGTGAAGTCAGTAGACAAATTGGGAGAGCGTGGGGGGTCATGAGGTCTCTGTAAAGGGGTGTGTGGCGCTCCTGATATCTCAGCAAAAGGACGAAGGTCCAAGTCTTTAGAGTCCTGGTGCTTCCTGTCTTGCTATATGGTTGTGAGACATGGACGCTATCCAGTGACCTGAGACGAAGACTGGACTCCTTCATGTGTGTGTCTCCAGAAAATCCTTGGGTACTGCTGGTTTGACTTTATGTTGCTCATGGAGTCCTGAATGAGGCACATGACCTGCATTGTGAGGGAGTGCCAGTTACCGCACTAAGATTACCCGAAGGTGATCCAGCTCATAAGATCCTCATTGTTGGGGACCCAAGTGGCTGGACCAGGCCAAGGGGTCGCCCACGTAACACCTGGCTGCGGCAGATAGAGGGTCATTTCTGGAGGGTGGGACTGGACTGCGTGTCTGCCTGGGAGGTTGCCAACCGGGATCCCGAGTTGTTTCGCTGTGTAGTGGGTGTGGCGACGTGCTGTACCAGTGCAGGCTCCTCAACTTGACTTGACTTGACTTGTACTTAATTGTTTGTTAGCTGTGGTGAATGTAGTCCTGAGATCCATGATATTGCATATGGCGTACCACCAAGATCTATTCCGGGCCTCCTGTTATTTGTGACATATACGCCTCCATTAGACCACATTTTCTCAGAACACAAGGGATGCAGATGACACACCAGCTTGACATTTTGTGAATCACTTTGAGCTGCGCTTTGTGTGTGAGAATGAGTTACAGGAATGAATGCTGTTGTTGTGATTTCCTGCCGTTTAAAAGATCCTAACTGCCTGAACACGGCCCGGCTCGACTCAGCCAGCTGTGCTCCATGCAGGCCTCACAGGTTTGGACTTTTCTCCTCAGCGTCAAGGTGCCACCACAAAAGTGCTACCTGTGACTACTACAAGCACATCAAAGGAAAAGGTCACAAAAAAAGGCTCCTGATACGTGTCATCCTGAAACAAGAGGACTACATTACCATGTCTGAGGCTCGAGGACTCCAGCATCGCCAAACACAAAGCATTTGGTGTTATGATTCTGATTCTCTTTATTTATTTATTTATCCATCCATCCATTATCCAACCCGCTATATCCTAACACAGGGTCACGGGGGTCTGCTGGAGCCAATCGCAGCCAACACAGGGCGCAAGGCAGAAAACAAACCCCGGGCAGGGCGCCAGCCCACCACATTATTTATTTGTTTGTTTATTATGATTCTCTTTAATATTTTATGGATTTCTTTGCTGTTTATTTCATGTTCTTGACGTCTTTTGGGGGTAAGGGTTGTAATATGGAGAATTGTCAGAGATGATTTTGCTGTCAGATTTGATTGTGACTATTTGATTATTTCCTTTATATTATTAGCTTTTGCTCTTGGCACTCTTATAAAATCTTTTTAATGGAAGCTTCTTGATCTGTGACCCAGTCCTGCTGCCACTCCAAGGTTAAGAAAGCAGTGTAAGCCAGAATAGCAGCCCTGCTGACTCCGAGGGTCTGTTTATCAGTAATTTGCACTAATCCTGTACTCCATTCTTTAGGCAGTACAAGTCATCTCCACCAGGGTACTGTTGTTACTCCACGCGCGTATCAGTCCTGGAATTGGCTTTTGGACTTTAAGTTTGATAGACGACATATTTAAGGTTTGCTTGGTTGTTAAAAGTGCTAAAATTTTTACGCCGTTGTGTTTTTTGGTGTGGCTGCTGCCATTCTGGACATAGCTTGTGGACGGCTGCTTGCCACATTACTATGGAGGACAAGCGGAGGTCCTGACTGGTGATGTCAAGGTTTAGGGGTCATGCGCTTCCTGATCATCAAAGATTAGGTTGAAACTGTAAAACTGTGAGAGTCTCCGTAACTCTTGTATTCCTCTCAGGTTCAAAATCCGTTCCAAGACCTTTTCATTCAGTGATTTGGCTGTGATATCAGATGGAAAAACTTTATGGTTTGTGACTTCCATGTCGTCCCCCGTCTTGATTTAAAAGACGTCTCTTCCTTTCCCCACTTAACACATTGCATTTCGAGTGGAGCAGACTCTTCCTAATAGCGACCGGCCTCTCTCGATACAACTGCCAGTACATTTCCAAATCAGAAAATCCCATCAGGGTCTCTCCAAGCCTGTCCATCTTGTGATACCTGCTGATTTCTAATAAGCCAGTGGCTTCCATTTGCTGTCCCAGGGACCCCGTGACCACTCAGTTACCCAACCCCTCAGTCATTTTCGTCTTGAATTAATCTGATTATTTAATTAGCTCGTCTTTTTATCTGCATTTAGAAATGTGTGTTATTATTTGAATTTACTTCTCTATGTTCCTTTAAACATTTACTAAAAAAATAGAGAATGTCACCTGGGCAGCATCACCAGCCTCTGGGTGGAACTGAAGAAGACATTGAGGCACAGAGCAGACTTTAGTGGACTTTGACGCCTCTGGCATTCATCGATTAACTCAAGAAACACCAAGTCTGAGAATTCATTAAAGCAACGTTCTCTCTGTCCTTCTGTAAGGCTCAGAAGGTTGGCGTATCACCCAGGTGGGCACAAAAAGACTCTCAGGTATTTGTAGCAGCTGCCTGAGGAGACTCATGGAGATCCACTGCCCAGCCACAACAGCCGACTCAAGAATCTGTGCCATCACTAAATTGGGAAATGGCGATGAAGGTGGCTGGGCATGTGTGCTGCGTTGCTTCCAGATATCCCACAAAGACAGCACCAGTGTAGGCTCCAAAATGAGGAAGACCAAGAGGAACGTGAAGATGCAGCTTGGAGGAAGAGTTGAAGACAGCTGGACTCTCCTGGAGAAATGCACTGAAGATGGTATGTGGCCTTATGTGCCACTGGGCACCAAGTGCGTTTATGAATGTTCTTTTGTCCACTTTTGGGTTTTGTAGAATGGAGCGCCCACTTCTGTTATTCTGTTCCTCATCTTTGGTGTCATTTTGAATGTGTCTGTTCATTTTCCACGTCTTGTTTTGTTTCTTATGGCACTGCGAGTGTTACCTTTGTAGCAGTGCTTGAAACTTCAACTCCCAGCAGTCCGTGCAGTGGCTCTGATTGGTCATCTGCTGAGGGTGAAGGAGCTGTTGGGTACAAAGACGCAGGTGTGACATTTAAAAGGGGGCTAGTGTTACCAAAAAAGGTGTTTTGTGTCTAAAGTTCCCGTCTGTCTGCCTTCCGTTGTGATCCCTGTGCCTTCTCATTTGTGTCCTCGATCGTTTCTGGGTCGGGGTCCGGATGGTCCCCTGTCTGCCTGTTACGTGAGGACTGTATGTGGATTTATGGACATCCTATGAAGAAAGGAGCTCTCCTGAACCTGTCCACTCGTCTTCACCATTTCAGGAACTACTGGTGGGACTATCTTTACATTCCCCTTTAACGTGTGGATCTCTGGACTATTTACCTTCAGCTTTACGTTACTTCTGCTTTTTGTCTCTGTTTGTGAGTGTGTGAGGGTCGGGCCATCGCTGGGGGTGTCCCTGGAATCTCCACTACAAAAATAAATATCTCTTCAACAGTGTGAATCTGAGCGACACTGGACTGCTACACCTTGGTCCTTCACCATTGCTAAGAAGGGGGTCTCCACACCTAGACCACACCCACCAGAAGTCCCATCACGTGATGTCATCAACACAATGACATGCAGGTGTCTCCGGCTGTTTGAAAGTTCAAGTGCCCTAACTCTAAGTACCTGCTTTTGCTAACCAAAGAGGATTTTGCTTTTTCAAAAAAAAAGTGAGCCGTGATGGAGGCAGCGTGCACCCCGAGCGCGCAAGAGTGGAGCTGGACGCCATTACACACTGCCAAGCTCTGTCAGCCCGAGGTTGGGGTAACAGACATGAACAACCCCAGTTTGAGGAGGTCTACACCAGGGGTCTTCTTGAAGTCCTGACCTCTTTGATGTACATATGGATGTCTTGGGTCACTGGATAAATGACCAGTCCCCCCTGGTGCTGATGACATTAGGTTGTGTGGCAAGTGGAAAGGAATTTGGAAGGTGGGAGAAAGACTTTAAGTGATGGAGGACTGAAGAAAAATAGGAGGAAGAAGAAGACAGAATGTCTGAGGTTTAATGATGAACAGGATTCAGAAGTGAGTCTGCATTGAAAAGAGTGGAGAAGTTTAAATATCTCACATCAGTAATAAACAGAGATCTGTCCGCACAGTTCATTTTTTTTGATGTGTTGAAATGTATTTCACATATCTCAAGTTGACCAGAATGTCATTTTAACATTCATCCATCCATTACCCAACCTGCTATATCTTAACTACAGGGTCACGGGGTCTGCTGGAGCCAATCCCAGCCAACACAGGGCGCAAGGGAGGAAACAAACCCTGGGCAGGGCGCCAGCACACCTCAGGGCACACACACACACACATTCACACACACACTAGGGACAATTTAGGATCGCCAATGCTCCTAACCTGGATGTCTTTGGACTGTGGGAGGAAACCGGAGCACCAGAAAGAAACCCACGCAGACACGGGGAGAACATACAAACTCCACGCAGGGAACACGGGTCTCCTAACTGCGAGGCAGCAGCGCTACCCACTGCGCCACTGTGCCGCCCATTTTAACATTTAACCTTCAAATATTTCTAGATATCTGACAATGCTGACAAAAACGCTTTATGACATACCCTGAGTCCATTCCAAAATATCCAAAAATGCGAATTAAAACGAAAAAGAAAGGGCAAAGACTGGCGGCGAGAGGACGCGCGCACCCGACAGAGCAGGCGGGCTGACGAGTGAGTCGAGCCGGGCGCGCAGGGACTGAAGCGCTGATCTCTGCTGCCACCTCTCGACCAATCCTGTATATTGCAACAAGTCAGTTGCATTTTACTAAGAATAAAATTACATTACATAAACTTTATTAATATTACAAATGGGGAAATTTAGATGTATACGGCGGCAGAAACATAAAACACAAGGACACAGACTGACAGGACAAATAATACAGCAAATCAATCAATATTGTGCAGAAATTTCAAAATGAATTTAAAGAATATATCTGGAGGAAGCATTGAATTGCCTGACAGCAGTGAACAGAACAGACCCTCAGAGGTACTTCTTAGCACATCGTGGTAAAACGAACCTGTGTCTAACGGTGCTCCAAGAGAGCGCCTCCTGGAGGGGATGGGGAGGATTTTTCACGATGGTATCCAGTTCTGCCACCATCCTTTTTTTTCACATTCCACAAATGACAAGTTGAAAATCAGTTAAGTCACAAAATCAAGTGGTGTCAGTGGCTCCGTATTCACTGCCGAGTTTTGTCTTATAGACTCTCAAATGCCCCCCAGACTTTATCATTATGACACATTTATTAAAGGCGTCTACTCAAGGGAAATGACAAGACTGGGGTACATTACATTGGCCTCCATGTTCTTCTTAATGTCTGAAGCTCAAGAAGATTGCGAGCCTCTCAGGGTCCCATAGTGAGTGAGGGGTGGGGACTGAACTGACATCCTTGTGTTAAGTAGTCCAGTGTCTTCACCAGTAGGCCACACCAGCCTGCAGGCTTCTGCTTGCCCAGTGCTGCCCCATTGGGCTCTGGATTTTAGGGAGCACGGAGGTGCAGTGGTTAGCACTGCTGCCACACACGTGAAGTGCTCTCGGTTTGAACCCTCTGCCTGTTTCTTTCGTATGTGGACTCTGCAGTGTTTGAGTGAGTTTTCATTGTTAAAGGGCTGCTGGTGAGATCTAATTATTAATTCAACATGGACCGCTCTGTGCCACCGCACTTGTGCATTTCTCAGGCTCTCCAGCAGGCGAAGGGGCTGACACGACTGGCATGAGGCGGAGAAGAACACAAAAAATGGAGTCACTCATGGAGAGGGGGGCTTGGAGCATCAGGGTCCTGGACTGTTACACATTCAGAGGCCGCCGGCCCACCTGCTTACACGATTTGTACAAGGGACAGCAGGCCAAGGCACAGTGTGGCCCCCTTGTGGCTCAGGACTGTCACTACAACCGCCCAGATCTGCAAAGCACACCTAACAGTTTTTGTCTTGATTCAGATAGCATTACAAATATTTGCTAATGATGACAAATAAATCAGACGCAACAAAAAAAAATCTGGAAAATATTTATATGAAACTGACTGACATTTTTGTTTTTCTGAAAAATAAGATTGATTACTTATTGCTAGAACTCTAATTAGCTCACCACTCGACACATGATTGTCTTATTTCATAAAGATTATTAATTATAAAGATATTTCCTCCCTGCCGCCAGTGCCTTTGTGCACACACATAAGCTCCGGACCTTTTCTTTCTTGGCGTACCACTTTGACTTGTGGAGGGTCAGATGGGGGCTCTCGAGAGACTGAGCGAGGAGTCTGAGTGTCTGGGCTTGTGAGGGTCCTGATAATCACCAAGCGCCAGGCCTTTAATGACCTCTTGGGCACAGCAGTGTGTCTGTCTGCAAAGGGAGTGCCGTCCTCGTCACCGAGAGGTTTACTTACCTCAGCAGTGACAGTCATGTGACTCTTTCTATGAAGTCAGTAGACGGATTAGGAGGGCATGTGGGGTCATGGGGTTGGTGAAAAGGGGTGTGGTGGTCCTGATATCAGAGGTCCAAGTCTTTAGAGTCCTGGAGCCCCCTGTTTGTGAGACATGGATGCCATCCAGTGCCCTGAGATGAAGACTGGACTCCTTCATGTGTGTCTCTTCAGAGGGTCCTTGGGTACTGCTGGTGTGACTTTGTGTTGCTCATGGGGTCCCGAATGAGGCACATGACCTGCATTGTGAGGGGGCATCAGTTACGGCACTACTGCCATGTGGCGTGATTACCCGAGGGTGATCCGGCTCATTGTTGAAGACCTGATAGGCTAGAACAGGCCAAGGGGGCACCCACGTAACACCTGACTGTGACAGATAGAGGGTCATTTCTGTGGGGTGGGGCTAGACTGTGTGTCTACCTGGGGGTTGCCAACCAAGGCTGTTTAGTCGTGTGGTGGGTGCGGCAATGCGCTCTACCAGTGTGTGCTCCCCAACCTGACCTGACCTGACCTTCTAGAATTTAAATGTTTCAAAATGCCGCCATGGGTTTTGGTCTTAAATTGTTAAGTACTGGCGTCTTATTAGGCCCAAATCAAGGTGCCAGTGCTCTATCTGCTCCACCATTCTTGACAGCCTTGCCCTCTCTGTCACATCATTAACGCCTCACTCAGCTCAGACACATCTTCAGACTCGCACTCCTCAAAAAACTCAACATTTGACCCTCCATCCCAAGTTAGCAGTCACAGGCCCGTCTCTCTCCTTTCTTGAACGTGTTGTTTCTAATCAGGTCTCATCTTTCCCTGCACAGAATGAGTTGCTCAATAACAACCAAGAGGAACCACGTGACTGAGACGGCTCTACTAGCAGTGGTTGACCAACTACGACTTGCTAGAGTCACCAACATGTCATCGGTCCTGATCCTGATAGATCTCTCCTCTGCCTTTGACGCGGTCGACCACAACATCCTTCTTGCCACCCTCTGTGACCCTGGCATCACTGGGACTACTCTCAGGTGGTCTGAGTCCAACATCTCAGGCAGACCCTACAGTGTGTCCTGGTGAGGCCCACCAGACATGAACAGGTGTACCCCAAGGATCAGTGCAGGTCCTCTACTCTTCTCTCTGTACACCACCTCTCTGGACTCCATCATCCAAACCCATGGTTTCTGTAATCAGTGTTAAGCAAATGACACACAGCTGTACCTGTCATTCCCTCCGGAGGACAATACGGTGTCAACTAGAGTCTCTGCATGTCTTACTGATATCTCACCCTGGATGAAGGACCACCATCTACAGCTCAAGCAGGCAAAAACCGAGCTTCTTGTGATCCCAGCCAGCCAGTCTCTCCGTCTGTTTCTAAGGCCCCGCCCCTTTTGACAGTCTCTCTGTCTGTTTCTAAGGCCCCGCCCCTTTTGACAGTCTGTTTCTAAGGCCCCGCCCCTTTGGACAGTCTCTCTGTCTGTTTCTAAGGCCCCGCCCCTTTTGACAGTCTCTCTGTCTGTTTCTAAGGCCCCGCCCCTTTTGACAGTCTGTCTATTTCTAAGGCCCCGCCCGTTTTGACAGTCTGTCTGTTTCTAAGGCCCCGCCCCTTTTGAAGTCTCTCCGTCTGTTTC
>JANRMT010062834.1:64633838-64645357 GCA_026402145.1 Polypterus bichir lapradei | reverse complement strand
ATAGATAGATAGATAGATAGATAGATAGATAGATAGATAGATAGACATGGAAGGCACTATATAATTCTATTGGGATTAGTAAGAAAAAAGCAGATTTGAGTTTATTTAAATTAGACCAGAACACAGCAGGAAGTATTTGAACTAAAAAGACCAAACCTGAGCAGGTCCCGCCAGTCTTAGCATCACTGCAGTGGCTCCCAGGGTCCTTTAGGTTTGATTTTAAAACACTTTTAATTGCATGTAAGGCTCTAGATAACAGAGTACCTTCTGATATTTTGGACTGGTTGGATTGCGTGTCACTTCTGAAGCCCCCTCTCTAGGTCTCTAGCCCCCTCGTGCAGTTCATGGCCGCCGGAGCAACATGTCAGTCTGAGGTCCGGACCCTGAGGTCACATTCTTTGTGGGGGTCTGGCCTCCTCCCCGTATCCCCCTTAAGCACTTCCTATGAAGATGAGGTTATTTTTTCGTCTCATTGACTGTAACTCTAGTTGCTGTTTTTATAGGCTGCTCACTCATCCTTACTTTTGTGTGTTTTCATTTAATTCTGGTCCTCTGTGGTGGTCTGTACGCCCCCTGGCCTAAGTATGCTGCAGTCACTGGAGATGCTGAGAAGATGAAGACAGCTCCACACGAGTGTCCTGTTATTGGTGACACAATCATGGACTGCAGATTGGGGGGGGGGGGGGGGGTGGTCTGGGTGGTCTTTTGACCTTAGAAACCCCCACAGGTCTGATTTCTCCAACATCCCACCAAGTGGAGATTTTATTTTCCTCTGCTCCATGGTCTTCTGAAAGTATGCCGGGCATTAAGCCTCTCCTCTGTTCTTTCTTTTTAGTTTCTTTTTGTAGCTCTGCAGTTCATATTGTGAAGCATTTTGAGTGACCTTCATGTGTGGAGATCTGCTAGACGAGGAAATGGCTCTGCTGCTGCTGTTGTAAAGAAACAAAAAAAATCCCTGGAAGTGCCCTAAACATTTGGGTGGTGGTTTGCCAACACCGACTTTCAATGTCATTGTGAGATTTTCCTTTGGAGAAAACCCAGTAGTGTGTACAGTTTTGCACTTTGTTGTGTCCGTGTTACTTTTTTAACCACTTTGTTGTTAACCTCAAGTGTGACTGGGACTCGGAATTCTATCCAAATTAGTTTAATGGTCTGCCTTACATTTTTAAGGCCAATTAACAGCCTGGACTGCATTCTGCTGCCATCTTGTGGAGGAAGTAACATGATGCTGCAAACAAAAAAAAAAAAATCAGGGATATTTCTAAGCATTCTGCCACTGTAATGTAACTCATCAATATTCATGAGTAGGGCGGAGCCTCCAACTAAAAACACAAGCGAAAAGCCAGAAAGGCAGCTGTAGAAAGAACTGAAACTGAACCGTTGCTCAGATGGAGCGACAGTGACGACAAAGTGAACCAGACATTGACACAAAAAGTGAAGCTGAGTCACGATACGCCACTGCACGGCTGAACTGCCACGATGTGCCCGGTTAGTTCAGTCTCATGAAGCTTCAGTGTGGTGTGACAGTAGCTGATTGACAAAGCGGCAAAATGATTGTGATCGAGTGGAAAGACAATAGAGACGTTAGCCCCCTAAGCCCTGTTCACAATATGGCAACTGTGTGGAAGCCACTAAGCCTGGTGCTGTGGTAGCCCTCAATAACACAAGGGGTACGTCGATCACGCAGGTCAGGCACGGACATTCTACCCTCTCATGTGTAAGCAACAGAAAAAAAACATAAGAAATGCACACCTCAAAAAATACCCTTGTAGGGAAAAACTGGAAGAAACCTCAGGAAAGGCAGCTCAAAAGATCAAAGAGAGACCCCTTTCCAGGTAAGTTGGGCATGCAGTAGGCATCAAAAAAAAAAAAAGGGGGCCAATCCAATACAATACACAGAACAGAACAAATACTCAATACAATATAATAGTGCAATAGAAATATTACAAGTACAGAATAGAAATCAACAGGAGATGACATCCCATAATAGGATTTGGATTTGTTCAGAGTCCTGGAGACCTCGGCTATCAAGCTGCCTCCCCCTATTGGCCATTCCACAGTTGAGACAGCTCTGGGCCAGCCAATCCGATAGAAGGACCCCTCTACCCCACGATTCCTGCAATCCTCCATCAGGGATGACTTTACCTTAGGCAGGCAAAACAACTTGGCAGGTGGGCAGTGGCACCAAGTGCCACATTTGAGTATCGAGAAGAGAAACAGAACAGGTGAGGGTCAGTAACCAATTCTAACTATCATGTTACTTATGTTTTAGTGCTAATAACTAACAACAGAGATGCAGTCTGTACAGTTAATCAGCAGCTCTAGTCAGGGTGTCCTAAACTGAAGTAGTGAGTCTTTAAAAGCTGAGACCGAAGGGGCATCTCTTATAGTAGCAGGCAGACCAGCCCACAGTTTAGGGGGTCATGCAACTAAAAGCTCACTAACCTCCCACTGTTATTTTATTAATCCTTGGAATCCTAAGCAGACCGGCATCTTGAGATCTTAATGTGCGCTCAGGTTTTTAAGTCATGATAAGTTCAGATAAGTAAGCCGGACCTCAGCCATTTAATGCTTTATATATTAAAAGGAGGATTTTGAAATCGGCCCTAAACTTCACCAGGAGTCAGTGCTAGGACTTGAGGACTGGGGTTATGTGTTCGTATTTTCTCGTTCTAATTCATGCGTCTCGCCAACTGCTGAGTCACAAGGCCACCCAGGACAACAGCCACCCTTGACATTGTTGATTTTCAGTAAGCTTTTCCTACGACTTTATCCATATTTTATTTTCTGTTATACGTTCTTCTATTTGTGTTATTATACTCTAATAAATCCCACATTGCTTTTACATTAAAAAGTGATTGAAGTAATAAAGTAAATATTAAGGCCCCTGCTGCAGGGGATATTGCCATTTGCTCATCCGTGCAGGGTTATTAAGGCTGAGAGGTTGCACCCTGTGACCAGTAGGAGGCGTTGCAGTTCCCCAGACTCCAGACACTGTGCACATACACAGCCAAAGGTTCAAAATAAAGATCATTTTATTATACACAAATACCCTTTTCAGGTGCTTTCTTCATACAAGTACCCACAAGCACACTTCACATATTAATTCTCCTCAAGACAAGCCTTGCCCTCCATATCCCGACTCCATCTTCCCAGGATGCTGGGCTGAGCAGCTCCCTGTATGCCAGACCCTGAAAGCATTTCCGGCTCAGACAGAACCTCCTTAAAATGTGTGAGTCCTCTCCCCACAGGTCCCTCTGGCGGCACCCACCTACCCTGACAGGACTACAACTCCCAAAATGCCCTGAGGTTTTTGCAAGTGGGAGGTCTAGCTGAGGGATGCTATCCTGTGGCGTATTGGGAGACTTCATGACCCCAAGAGATGGTCCTTCCCTGTCCTTCTATCATATCTTTCCTGTGATGGTCTGGGTTGGCTCCATGCTCCTTGTCACTTTTGGAACCTTCATGAACCCAAACTGTTGATAGTCACGAACCAAGATGAGCTGGGAAAATGAGGGCACACACACATGCAGCAAGGGGCATTTCCAAAAGTCCTCAATAAATAAATAATCCAATCAAAAGAGTGTCATAGGTGGAGGTTAAATCCATCAAATAAATATATTCTGTAAAGACAAGCTGAAGAATCCCACGGCAGTAATCAGGTCTAAAATCTCAGTCCCAGTTGCATCTTTTCTAAAAGTGACGTCTCCTCTTGCTTAACCCGCACAGGACCTTACAGCAGTCGGGGCAACAGGACCAGACAGCCATTTTTTTACAGGATCAGGTCCCTGCTATCCGTGGCTCCCAGAATGGCACTGCGCCAGATCTCTGCTCCTCCTGCTGCCAGTCCTCAGCTTTACACAAGTGGGCATCGGGCCACTCCAGCTCCATTACAAACCACTCAGCCAAGTGTCGGCCTTGTGCTCCTCTGAGGGGCTTTCCTCCCAGCTGCCTGCCTCCTCTCCTCCACACCCTAACGTCTCACGATCCTGTCCACATCTCCATCCTCCATCCATCCATTTTATTCTCCACCTCTCTTTGCTCTTCTCATGTCTGTTCTCTCTTTTCCTTTCTTTCTGTTCTCTGCTCCCCTTCCTTATCTCCCGGGTGTGATACGCCACAACCTCTGAGGTGTGAATGAGGTGTATGCGTGATCAGCCTGGCACACCAACCAACCCCTGAGCGATGTGCGCTTGTGCACACCTGTGCCTGATGGCAGCCCGCAATTCTCACGATGCAATTATTTATTTAAAATCTGTCCCATGTCACAGACCACTTATCACATTCCCGACAGAAAAAGGGTATCTGCAACTACCCCCAGCCGGGAGGCCTGTCCATGCATATCCTTCCTTTATGGCTGTCCATCCAGGTAAGTAAATAAGTAAGTAAGTAAAAGTTATTTATAAAGCGCCTTTCATGGACATGACATCATCACAAAGTGCTGTACAATAAAAACACAGGAAAATCCATCCATTCATGAATCCTAACACAGAGTCACGGGGGTCTGCTGGAGCCAATCCCAGCTAACACAGGGCGCAAGGCAGGAACCAATCCAGGGCAGGGCGCCAACCCACCACAGGGCACACACACCAGGCACACACTAGGGACAATTTAGAATCGCCAATGCACCTAACCTGCATGTCCTTGGACTGTGAGAAGAAACCCACGCAGACATGGAGAGAACATGCAAACTCCACACAGGGAGGACCCGGGAAGCAAACCCGGGTCTCCTTACTGTGAGGCAGCAATGCTACCAATGTGCCACTGTGCCGCCCACACAGGAAAATGCCCCCCAAATATCTTCTTCTTCTTTCAGCTGCTCCTGTTAGGGATCGCCACAGAAGATCATCTTGTTCCACATCTTCCTGTCCTCATCATCTTGCTCTGTCACACCCATCACCTGCATCTATAAACCCAGGGCCATCTTAACAGCATTATAGGCCCCTGGGCAAAGATGTGCACTGGTGTCCCTACCTACACAACCACTCAGCGAGTCACAACATACATAGATCAGCATGGGACCCCTATGATCAACTGCCCAGCGTGCCCATGAGTTAAGATGGCCCCGTCATAAACCTTCTCTTAGGCCTTCCTCTGTTCCCCTTACCTGACAGCTCTATCCTTAGCACCCTTCTCCCAGTCTACCCAGCGTCTCTCCTCTGCACAAGTCCAAACCAATGCAATCCAACCTGAGCTCATTTCTAATCCTCGTCACAACCCCAAATATAACAAAATAAAATCAATTAAAAACATAAAAACAAGAACAACCTAAAAATAAACAAAAAGTCCAAGCAGAGAACTCAGCTGTGTCCAGAAGCTTCAACAAAAATGGCTTACGAAAAAGAATCAAGTGACTCTAACAGAAAGGGATCACCCTGCCTCTTGGTGGCGATGCCAGTCAATCCACCTTGGCACCCACAACCCCAATAGTCAGAACAAGTGTGAGAGAATTCAGAATTAGGGCTAGTTGTTAAGCGGGCATATAACCTTCCTGTGTTTCCGGGACCCCCCCATATGTGTTTGTCAGTACCGGAGGTAGTGAGTCCCAGTGGGGAGTGACTGGCAGTTAGACGTTACCAGGGCCAGATTTAGATGAAAAGAGGCCCTAGGCTATTCCACTTATGAGGCCCTTTCACCTCCCATTTTTAAGTTTGTTCAAATTGCTAACAATTTGAATGTAGGCCCCTCTTGATCTTGAGGCCCTAGGCTGAAGCCTAGTTAGCCTATAGGAAAATCCGGCCCTGGACGTTACCCATTCTAGAACTTGAACGTGAGCTTCATTGCCAGGTGCCACAGTTGCTAAGAACTTCCCTTGGTGGTCCATCCATACACAGAACAAACAGCACAACATACACCACAGGACACCATCAGAGCAGCAAATACAGCAAACCCAGAGAGGTTTACTCACCTTGGCAGTGACATTCAGGTGACTCTGGTGACTCTTCCTGTGAAGTCATTAGATGGATTAGGAGGGCATGGGGGGTCATGAGGTCACTGGAATGGGGTGTGTGGCGCCCCCAATATCTCTGCAAAAGGATGAATGTCCAAGTCTTTAGAGTCCTGGAGCTCCCTGTTTGTGAGACATGGACACCATCCAGTGACCTGAGATGAAGACTCGACTCCTTCATGTGTGTCTCTTCAGGGGGTCCTTGGGGGCTGCTGGTTTGACTTTGTGTTGCTCACGGGGTCCCGAATGAGGCACATAACCTGCATTGTGAGGGTGAGTCAGTAACAGCACTACAGCCACGTGACACCATTACCTGAAGGTGGTTTGGCTCTTTGTTGAGAACCCGAGTGGCCGGACCAGGCAGTTTCTGGAGGGTGGGACTGGACCACGTTGTCTGCCTGGGGGGTTACCAACCAGGATCCCAAGGTGTTTTGTCATGTGGTGGGAGCGGCAACACGCTGTACCAGAGCGTGCCCCCCTAACCTGACCTGACCTGACTCCAGCCTGGTAGTCCTATACTGTGAGAGGCAAGTCCTACATCAAGGAAGCATCATTCATACTGAATGGAGGGCAATCAAGACGTGACAGATGGAGCCGAGACATCGCTTAACCAGAGTGACAGCAGTAGGACACACACTCGTCATGTGTCAAGTTCTTCTCACCTTTACGGACCACCTGACAGACAGAGATGGTTGCCCAGGTGAGAGGGGTGTTCCTGCTGTGTTCAGTAGAGGGCAGTATGCATGGAAGGAAGGGGGAGAGGAAAAAGGAGGAAAGAGGACAAGTGGACCGTGTTGATTGGTTGAGGTGGAGTTCTTCAATAAAAGCATTTGAAACGGAGACTACATGCTGTTTGAACTGACTGAATACACAACAGTGGTCTTTGATTTTATTCCTGGCCTGTGATGTCCACAGGACCTCAGTGGAGTCCACTTTCAGGCCTGCAGTCTTCTCCGCTGCGGTTTGGGTTTCAAGTGCGCTGATGCTCTGCCATACCAGACTGTCACGGAGAAGATGGGAAGATGGACCACCACTAAGTGGCGGGGTTGGTGAGACTGTTTAAGTTGATGGAGGAAAAAAAAAAACTCCACTGCTGAGCTTTTTAGAGAAGAGCAGTTAGGCTTTCATCCCAGTTGATTATTATTTGGATTCCATCATGTAGCTCGGTTTCAGTTTTGGACAGGCATTTATTTGCCTCATTTTTTAATTTCAAGTATATAAGGACTTGTCACACACGTCACACATCTCCTCATCGGCTCTTTTGAGGTACGTGATAATCCCCGTGGGGCGAGAGGGGGCGCTGTTGCTAACTGTTTCTCCTCCTTTTCTCCCAGTAGCTCTGAGAAACCACCCAGTGAGGACACTTAGCCCCCACCTCCCCCAGTCCATGTAATATAAGAAGCCCCCGGAGGCTTTCACAAGCAGAGCAGACCCCCGGGACGGAGCTCCTGTTAAGGACCCTAATTCACGACGGCAAAGAGCCCGGTGTTTCTTTTTCTGATTTTGCCCCAACAGGGGTGAATATTGAAGCCAGAAAGGCGCCTATTTATTAATTAAACGGGACGACCCGGCTGGCGTCCCAACTGCCATCCGCTTCACGAGCTGTCATTCCTCCACTCGGCCACACTTACTGTAGAAGTTAAACTTGTTTTGGGTTTTCTTTTTGTTATCGTGGCTGAGCTGTTATTATTTCTCTTTTGGGAAACCTTTTCATAAACATCACCTGGTGGGACATCGTTTTGGGGGGGCAGAGACCATACAGCAGCAGAAGACCAGGGACTTCCCCAAGTGTACAGTTAGACATTCAAGTTGGACTTTATTGTCACATGAGTGCAGATCAATGACATTCCTACATTAAACTAGTGACATTAAATAAAGAAAACAACAGTGCTGCCTGTCCACATGAAACTTTGGGATGGACGTTCAATCACCACGTGCCACCCTAAGATGCCAAGACCCCGTTGGACCACTCAGAGCACCATGTGGGGCCACAAACCCAGCCTGGTCTTTGCTGCCATGTTAAAATGCCTTTCATCTGCTGGATGTCATCAACCTGCGTGATTCCAGTTCTGAAGACCGACCCGTGAAGCCGTTTGGGATGGTGAAGTGGGCTCCATTGATGCCCAGGGCTGAAGAAGGCTGATTACGCTGTGGCTGCTTTTAGGCCGCTTTCCCAGAGCCCAGCAGCGGGTCATTTCTGTTTAATTTCATTTTAATGATTAACTGACCCGACTCCACTCGGTCAAACGGTGACAATGGCTTCTCTGTGTTACTGTGAGCACAGGGCCCTCCTGAGAGTGAGACACACACACACACACACTCACACACACACGCTGGGGGCCTCACCAATTCAGCTCCGTTTAAATGTAGGAAGCCAGCAAGGGACGACAAAGCCCACCCTGTCAGGAGGTCCTGTCAGGTGCTGTTAGTTATGGCCATGAAAGATGAACTCTGTGTTCCTATGAATTACACGTCTATTTGATACAAGTGTCCATCGTTTGATTTGTTTGTGTTATTTTTCATTAGTTTCTGCTTTTCTGTGTTTATTTCTTTGATTAGGAACGTGTGGGTCAGGTGACTCTTCAGATGCCCCCTGTGAGCGAGTGATGGACCACCACTGTGTTATATCTGGCGTCCTCAGAAGAGTGTTATCAACTCGGAAACGGAGAAAGCGGGTTAAACAGTGAATGGACGGGCGGAGGGTTATTTTTATCCATTTAGTTTTAGTGAAATCAGCAGTATGTCACTTCAGAAAAGGAACTGAAATCTCCGTTCTGACTGCTGGGTTACGCAACGGCGTTTATGCAAATCTCACACGCCCCGTGCTTTTGACTTTTTCCCCCGCTTTTTTCCAAAAGGGATGTTTACTTCTGCTGGCTGGTTGGCATTCAACAGGGTGCTGACTCACTGCCCTGGCATTACCAAGGGGCTGAAAACTCAGAAGACAGGACGTCGCTAACATTTACACAGGTGCCTCGGTCGTGAAGGTCGGCAGAATTTCTCCAGAATCTTATCAAAGATCTGAACCCTTAACTTCAGAAATGTTACTCAAGTTAATACACAAAAATAAAACATCCATCAATCCGTACATCCAAAGAGTCACAGGGAAGATGGAGCCAATCCCAGCAAGTACAGGGCACAAGGGAAACACGCAGGAAAGAAAGTATAATAATAATATTAATAATAATAATAATAATAATCATAATAATCATAATAATCATAATAATCATAATAGGATTCCTCGCCTTAGTGACTCATTGACTTTACTGGTGCATTCATTTTTGT
Source organism: Polypterus bichir lapradei (assembly GCA_026402145.1). NCBI lineage: Eukaryota > Metazoa > Chordata > Cladistia > Polypteriformes > Polypteridae > Polypterus > Polypterus bichir. Next base: position 64,636,125 of record JANRMT010062834.1, on the reverse strand, counting down.
ATGACATTCTTCACTGGGGGCAGGTGCAGCGCACTGGGACAAGTTAAAATAGATAGATAGATAGATAGATAGATAGATAGATAGATAGATAGATGTGTAAGGCACTATATAACAGATAGACAGATAGATAGATAGATAGATAGATAGATAGATAGATAGATAGATGATGCCTGCTCGTTGTCCCTTTCTCTCTTTAACGGTGTGCCATCATACGATTGTCTCAGGATTTCTGTAAAACGGGCAGAGCAGCTGAGTCAGGGTCCATGTTTTTCAAGTGGTGCCATAGTGGTCAACATGCTGGACCCTTTTTACAGGTACAGGTGACTTGGTTCAGTGCCTGCCACTAGGTGTCCACTGGCAGGTGAGGTGACTTATTTGGGTCATAGGTGTAGCTGGTGGGACTCTCCCATTACAAGTAGATTTTGTTGGCCCTGAAGCTTAAGCTCCATTAGTTTCATAGCTGATGATTCCCTAGTCAGAGGGAAATTTGTTTGCAGCAGGAAAGTACAAAAATATTAAGCACTGATACAGAAACACAATAAAATAAGCAAAGACATGATAGGTGTCAAAAATGACAGGTGACAAGTGGCATTATGATAAGTACACACACACACACACACACGACCTTATCTTTCAGCTGTCAATCTTCCAGCCTGGAGCTGGCGCAGGAGGAGGAGCAGCAGTTACGCACAGTGCAACACAGTGGCTCAGAGTAGAATTGCCATCAGATGAGCCCTGAAGTTGTCCCCTACACACACGTGTGTGACAAACCATTGAGTCTCCCAGAGGTATGTCACATTAGAAGACTTCTCCTTTACATACGCTCCTGTGATGCTGACATGTGACTTGCCCAATGATGGAGACCACCTGGCCTATGACTGGCAAGGATCAAACACAGCAGGTGTGCTTAGCTGGAGGGGTGGGCTCTGTAAGTATGAGAGCTGACAACCAAATGACCCAATGAATGCTCATCCGGAAGTCCAATGCATAGAATAAGGAACACGCGTGTGTTTTGAAGCTCACAAACAGAAGAGTAGCTCATCTGTCTGATGTCTCGTATTTTACAAACCATAAAAGAATAGAAAAATACAATTTAAGGGCTGAGATTACTGCTGCCGAACTCGCTGCAGATGTCAACCCTTCAAACAGCACCATGTCTGTCTGGCAGTGCACTCTTAGCGCTCAGAAAAATGAGCAGGCATGAGTGTGCTGGAGGACTGGCAAAGGTGACATGGGCTGTGACATCAGCCATGTACTTTAACACGGTGCAGTGACGAGCTCGGTGACTGTGATCGGCAAACCTGACATACCCCATGACAAAAAGTTGCATAATGAGACATTGGCTTTCGAAAGAAAAGCCGCGTCGGCCCCTTCTTACAAATTTGTTCAGTGTAAAGATGAAAGTTCAGCCTGTGCAAAGGCGGATGCCTCCACCGACGGCCGAGTCTCTGTCCAAAATCCATTGATCTTCGGGTGGTCCTCTGATTAGTTTCCATTCAGCTTTTAAATACCACAAGACATGTAATCGGCCTGAAAGTGTCCACTTGCGTGAAGTTTGTCCACTTTGGTTTGGAGAGCCTGAACATTTCCCATCATAAGAGGTCACACTCCTCACAGATGTCCCCGTCTTTCTGGAATGCCACCTCTTCTCCTCAATTTCATGTTCTTTTCAGGCTGTGCTTCTATTGTGCTGAGTTGCTGAGTTTAAAACGGTGTTAAGAATCGCTGAGATATCAGGTGGTAGATTTCTGTGTGTGTCCATGGACGCTGTCCAGTAACCTGAGATGAAGACTGGACTCCTTCATTACTGAGTCCCTTCTGAGAGTTGACTTTGTTTTGCTCACGGGGTCCCCAGTGAGGCACATGACTTGCATTGTGAGGGAGCGTCAGACAGTTATGGCCTTGTGGCGACATTACCCGAGGGTGATCCTGATTGCCAATTAGGACAAGGGGACGCCCACTTAACATCTGGTCATTCCCGGGGACCACCTCTCTGCCCTGCCGACCGTGACCCCAAGCTGGGTGTAAACCAGTGCAGGCTCTCCAACCTGACCTAACGAGTTCCACAGGTCCTCTCTGCTGTATGGGATCCATGCAGGCTGTTACGGTGGGGTAACATGAAGACCCCCAAATCAGATGAGAGCAAATCCAAATGATAAAGATAAGAATAAACATTCTGCATTTGTTAACTTTGCTGCAAACACCGTTATCTCCCAGAAAAGACAAGGCAAAGGATAGACAAGAAAGAAAGAAAGAAAGAAAGAAAGAAAGAAAGAAAGAAAGAAAG
>JANRMT010062834.1:64607602-64633828 GCA_026402145.1 Polypterus bichir lapradei | reverse complement strand
AAGAAAGAAAGAAAGAAAGAAAGAAAGAAAGAAAGAAAGAAAGAAAGAAAGAAAGAAAGAAAGATGTAACAAACACATAGAGTGAGACAAACCTGCTGATGTTCATCACGAGTGATGCGTTAGCACTGAGACAACAAAAGAGGGGAAAAGTAAAAAGTCAGTAAGCACGTTAATTACGTTAAAGAAACCTCTGGGGGGTCCACAGCCGACCAGAACAGGGAAAGTCAGACTGTTGTGTTGTTGTTTTGTCTGTGATGGTGCGGGTCGACCCCATGCTACCGGATCCCACCAGAAGCTGCTTCAACCTGAGGGATGAGCTTGGCAAATGAGAACACCACATAAAGCAAGGGGAAGGTGCAAAGTGCTCAGTGCTTTTATTAAAATCAATTCAACAAGCCAAGGTGTCCAAAAAGTCAATAATCTGATTAAAAACACAAATGTGTGGAGGTTAAAATTGTCAAACAATCCATTAAAATGAGTTTAAAAGCCCGGCAGGAAGTGGTCTTTAAAAGCGCAGGATTCTCCTCGGCTTAACCCAACAGAGGCTCTTGCAGCCAAGGAGGTGCCCATCTAACAGACCTGCCCACCTTCAGCCCCTTGTAGCTCCCCTCTGGCTGCAGGCAGGGCTTCCCATCGAGCATTCGACTCCCGCTGCCAGGCTTATACCCTCGTAGTCCATGACACCACCCTCTCTCTCTGGTGAGACGCTACTCCTGAGCAATGCATTGGCCATTGCAGCCCCCCAAGTGCCATTCCTGTCTGCCTTCTTCATCTCCGTCTCACAGATCTCACCTTTTCCCTCTCTTTCTCTCACTCTTTCTCTCTCTCCTTCTTTTAACCTCCATCTTTCTTCTCATTGGTCTTTTTCTTTTGATTCTTTCTTTTCCCTTCTCTCTTGTCTCCTGCCTGCACTTGTGCTTCCCTTTTAAAGTGGGGACGTGGCACAGCTGCCACAATCAGCAGCTTCCGGTGCCAATTAGGGTCACGGGCGATCCTGCACCTGTGGGCTAAGTGCAGGGCCATCCTCTCCCACATCGCGCACAGGACCTGCTCTCACCCTCCCACCATGCCCCTACCTGAAGACACGAGTCTGGCGATTATTTATTTAAAAGATCCCAGTCAGTTGCGGACCTCACTTTGCCACACCAAAGACTCCAAACTCTTAGAATGCCCAAATGAAGCTTTGCCTCCTCAGGCTTCTCGGAGGTCCAGTGACCCAAACCATAAGACACAAAAAGGGCAAAACCCAAGGACTCCTTCATAATTCTTACAAATTCAAAATGGAGGAGAGGAAACAGTCAAAGCCTCTGGTCCAAAAAAAAAAAAACTGATCCAACAAACGACTTTACATTGTGTATTAATTTTAATACAAAACAAGCCATATCAAGGAAAATAAAACAAACGGAAAATCCAATCAAAAGGATGTGCTGAAGAAGACAACCCAAAGCAAATAAAACCAGTCTGTGTAGCAAAGTCATAATCCACAGGAGCAGAAGAGGAGGATCACTATCAGTTCACAATGCACTCAAAGAAATGAATCATGGTGTAGTTTATTAATAAGTATTTTCATCTTTTTGAGTTTATTTAAATATTAAGATTTTCGAAATGTATTTGTTCAAACTACTTAAAATCAGCATAAATGTCTTAATCCATCCATCTTTCAACCCGCTACATCCTAACCACAGGGTCACGGGTGACTGCTGGAGCCAATCCCAGCCAACACAGGGTGCAATGCAGGAAACAAACCCTGGGCAGGGTGCCAGCCCACCGCAGGGCACACACACACCCACACACCAAGCACACACACTAGGAACAATTTAGAATCGCCAATGCACCAAACCTGCATGTCTTTGGACTGTGGGAGGAAACCCACGCAGACACGGGGAGAACATGCAAACTAACTAACTGCGAGGCAGCAGCGCTACCCACTGCGCCACCATGCCGCCCTAAATATCTTAATTGTAAAAATAATTACATTTAATCAGTTATAATGCATGAAAATATTTTAAATACTGTATGTCTACCAGTGAAACAAGCAAGATTCAATTAGTTAAAACAGTGGTTCTCAACCTGTGGGGCCGGCCCCCCTAGGGGGGCGCGAAGATGTGAAAAAAAGAAAACAAAAATCAAAAATATGAAAAAAACATCTGTTGAAACCAAAACAAATGAACTTAAACCACATTCTGATACTAGAAAAATAAATATAGAGTTAGATAAATGTCGATTAAAAAGTTAAGGAAGTATAATAAAATATGCATCTACATTTCAAACAAAATGTTAGGGGGCCGCGATTAAAACTGTTATGAAAACTCGGGTCGCAAATACTTAAAGGTTGAGAAACGCTGAGTTAAAATGTATGAGATTCGTTTACATAGAATTTTACATTTCGAGAAACTGAATCATTTCGAAACGGAACTGATGTAAGAGTTCTTGCCGCTGTCTAAACTTGCAGCTTTCTACTGCTACCTTATTGTGACTGTAAGTTCCATCTGCACTTATCGTATTTAGTCTGCCACTTATTAATGTATGTACATGTTATTTTATTGTCTAACGGTTTCATCAATATATTGATAATCAAATTCAATAAGTAAATATGTTTGTCTTGCCTGCTGTAGCTGGTCAACTTGCACACGGTTCTAATAAATATACCAGCCAACTTTAGCAAGTCAGCTTTTTCATTAGCCAGCACTCCATGTATTAGAAATTAAATTAATTTTTAAAAGGGCGATGGACTTCTTCAACGGCGATGTCATTAGCCATCTCATTTACTCAAAGCGGATATTCTTTTTGTCGGAACAAAGAATACAACGCAAAGATGACAAATGGAGAACTGTTGATGGGGTTGGGGAGCGCGTAAAATGATGCTTCCTGCACTTCATCCTCGATTAAGGGAATGTGTTAACCAGATCAGTAGTTCCCAAAGTTTACGAATGCGCTACCCACCTAATAAAAAGTGTTGTCACAACCTGCCCGTGTGCGACTGCAAGTGACTCGCACGAATGTCAGAATGGTGTGGGAAGCCACGTAGAATCGCGCCGTTGCTCACAGGTTGGAAGCCACTGAGATAGACAAATTATGGTTGATTTTAGGGTTCATATTCTGTAATATAATATTGAAGTGATCTCAAACTATTGTGTGCAAGCAGGTGTGAAACGGTGAGGGTTCACGGTAAACCATAGCAATATTCCCGATTGTAATCCCTAAAGTGCAGTCTGTTGAACATGAAGGGGTTAAAATGAAGAAGTCAGAAATGCTGGGGTCTCCAGCTCCATTTCCACTCCAAACATCGAGTCATTCTGGCTTCATCATGAGCCCGTCCTTGTTGGAGATGACGTCTCATATTTAATTCCACGGCCTCTTTGTGCTCTCATTCTGCCACGCCAGGCATTTCTAAAATGGCCTGAGAGCACCAGCCCCTTGTTGCATGTCCCGGAGCAGACTGAGATTTCTTAAACCCAGTGCCTGTCGAAGCCCCCTTTCGTGCCCCGCGCAATGGGGTGGGGGACAGCAGCCCTCTGTGTCCTATAGCGGGTAGTCAGTATTAGTGTGTCTGGAGTGCGTGCCCTTTAACTTTCGTAAATGGTGCCCCCAATGCATTGACCAGCTCAGGTTGTAGTCACCTGAGTTTTTCGGTATGGGTGCTCCTGGTGGATGCCCGTGTCACCCATACATTAAGCTGCTATTGAGCTGCTTATATTTCATTGAAATAGATTTTGTGTTATGAATATCCAGGTGAAAATGAGGATCACGGTAGCTTGTCATCTCTTGGCGTCCTCTGATAAGGAAAAAGAAACAACGAAGGGTTGTGAATCTTAAGCAGCATTAAAATGTGGATAAAAGAAGTATGTTCCATTAACAGAAACAATTGGATAATAATTAAGAAAGTCGCTGAAACGAAAAGTTGCCATCGCCGTAGCCCACCAGGATGTAAGCTTGACACTCCTGCCACAACCTGAACGAACAAGATAAGGGCTGCAGTTCGACCAGCAGGGGGCGCGAGGGGTTGGCGGACAGGTTCTTAACGACTGGCTGGCTCCACTGCAGTGGAGACCCCGGTTCAAGGACATCACTTTGTAAAAGGAAGTGTGAAACCTGCACGCGACATCCTGAAAGTCTAGCGGTGAGATTGGGATGACCTTACTGGGGGTGCACTGGCGGACTGTCCCCGAGTCATATTACTGTAATGCCCGGCAGGCCGTGTCGTCGTGTCATTCGAGGGCCACTTCAGGCAGTTCGCTGTCTGCGTCTGTACGTCCAGTGCACTTAAAATGCTGAACTCAACAGAGCAAGTCGGGAGACTCCAAATTAAAGGCAGAAATGGCAGAACAAACAAAGGGGTCCGTCACTTCGCGACTGATCACCACGAAGATCCACAGCCACTGCGGTCACTGAGGGCGACAACAGGAAATCCCCGCTTTGCTGTTCGTTCCTGGACATCACTTTCAGTCACATCAAGTGACAATGATGACAGAATCAGCTGTGAGGTGATCAGCAGAATGTCCGGAAAATAAAAAAAAAAATCTGCGCAAACACAGCGGAAATGTGCAAACTGCGATGGCAGCACGAGGTCTCTGTCCAGACTGTCAGAAGCGCTAACCACTGAGCCCCCGCACCTCTCGAATCTTCTGCAGTTACTTCCTATGCTATTTAATGAATTGCTTTTCAATTAATGTGCACATAAGAAATATCCGCCTTTGTCTCCTTTAATTACAAAGACACGAACAGATCTGTATGTTATGGTCTTCGACTGTCATTTTCAAGCCGCCCTGTGGTTGGCGCTGCCGCCTCACATTTCGAGCATCCGGGGTTCGACTCGCGCACTTGCTTGTCGTCTTCATGTTCTCCATGTGGATTTTATTTCGGGCACTCCGGTTGTCAATCCCAAAGTCGCGTGTATCGGGCTAGCTAGCGGTTCTAAGTGGGTGCCGGGGTGGGCTTAGACGCGAATTAGCCCGGTGATGACCGCTACGCCGCTCGGTGGCCGCCCCTGCTTGTGCTCAGTGCTGACATTGCAGTCAGTCCTCCCAACCGTCACTCCGTCTTGTGGCGATAAAAGAAATCCCGCACACCCGCGGCGGTCCAGGAAGCCATAGCGGTGCAGAATAAAATGAGCGAAATCAACAACTTGGAAATGGCAGGTTTACGGTGGCCGAACGACTCCACCTGGTTTCACTTTCCATACAGAAGCTCGCAGTTCTAGACAAGGCGGTGGGCTAGCGGTAATTACTAGAGCTGACTTAAAACATCAAACGAATCCCAATTGACTGTCCACTGTCTTTTGAGTGCCTGGCTCTTAAACTAATAACGGAATCAGGTCCTGTCTCACTCATTGTTCTTTATCGTCCTCCAAAATACAATGCATCCTTCTTATCTGATCTGATTGAACTTTTAAAGCACGTAAGCTCTTATTCTCAGAGAATTATCCTTCTTGGTGATTTCAACATCCGTACTGACATCTCCACATCTAAACTGAGAAATGAATTCCTATCCTTACTGGACTGTTTTCACTCGACACAACACGTTGATTTTCCCACCCACTCTGGTGGTCATGTACTGGATCTGATCTGCACTTCTGGACTATCTGTTGCCAACATTTACAGCACTGATTTGGGACTCTCTGACCATAAAGTAGTATTTTTCACTGTCTCACTGCCTTTACCTCCTCTTACCTGTAAACGACAAATTTCTTACAGAAACCTTAAAAATATCTGTCCCTCTATCCTTTCTGGATCCATTTCTGATCTTGTACTGTCTTCACCTATTCCGTCAACACTAAATAGTCTTGTTGTCCACTAGAACTCAGCCCTTCATTCAGCATTAGATAAAACAGCTCCTTTAAAACATAAGGAGGTTTCCTCTAAATGTTCAGCTCCCTGGTATAACTCAGAATTGCGATCTATGAAAGCAGCTGGCCGACACCTTGAGAGAATGTCACGTAAGTCTGGCCTCACCGTGAACATCCAGGCTTTCTCTGACCACCAAAGAGCTTACAGAGAAGCACTAACTGCTGCTTAAGAACACCCACTATGGCAGAATAATAGAAAGTGGCCACCATAACCCAAGGGTTTTCTTCTCTGTAGTTAATAAACTACTCGAACCCGCATCCAGCCCAACTACCTCTTCTACTGAAGTCTGTGACGAATTCCTTCACTTTTTCCTTAACAAAATTAAAGATCTAAATAATTCAACTAACATAAATACATCATCTGTTTCTATCTCTCCCTGTTTTCCCACTCCATCCAGCTCCTTATCTAAGTTCTCACCAGTCACATCTGCTTTGTAAGATGAGGTCGACTACTTGTATACTGGACCCCATCCCCAGCACACTACTTACTGTAAATCCTGCCTTCATGCCATAATCCCGACTGCTACAACAATAATAAACTCATCCCTCGACACTGGCTCTGTGCCGCTCACTTTTAAATTTGCTTCTGTAACCCCAATGTTAAAAACGTCTGGTCTTGATGCTGACAATCTTAACAATTTCCGGCCTATTTCCCTTTTACCTTTCCTGTCAAAAGTTCTTCAGCGTGTCGTAGCTTGTCAACTCACTAACTACTTAACCTCTAATAACCTGATGGCACCCTTTCAGTCTGGTTTCAGGGCACAGCACAGCTGTGAAACTGCTCTGCCACGAGTAACCAATGATTTGCTTATGGCAGCAGACTCTGGACAAACCAGCATATTAATTCTATTAGACGTCAGTGTGGCATTTGACACTCGGGTCAGACATGACAGTCTACTGTCCAGAATGGAGAACATGCTGGGTATCTCTGGCACTGCCCTCCAGTGGTTCAAGTCCTATCTGACTGATAGGCAAGAGTTTGTTAGTCTTGGTAACAGCAGATCCAGCTCAGCACCAGTCATACAAGGAGCTCCTCAGGGCTCTGTCCTCGGCCCTCTTCTCTTCTGTATTTATATGCTTCCCCTTGGCCATATTATTCGTAGCTATGGACTGGGCTATCATTTTTATGCAGATGATACTCAACTCTACTTCAATGTTAAAAGTGGAACTTCATCAGAGCTCTCTCAGCTCACAACCTGCCTCAGTGAAATTAAAACCTGGATGGAGTAGAGCTCTTTAAAATTAAACTGCAACAAAACTGAACTCCAGCAAATTGGGACTAAAGTGCAACTTAATAAAATGAGCTCAATCCCAGTCCATCATGGCGGTGATCTCATCAGACCTGCCTCCACTGTGAAGAGTCTTGGTGTCATTTTTGATTCCTCCCTCTCTTACATAAATCACATTAAGAAACTTTCTTACTTTCACCTCCGTCACATATCCCATGTTCGCTCCTTCCTCTCCTTTTCTAATGCTGAGAAACTTGTCCCTTCTTTTTATCACATCCCGCATTGATTGATCTCAGCTCCAGCTTATTCAAAACTCAGCTGTAAGAGTCCTGACTCGAACCAGCAGCAGCGAGCACATCACAGCCATCCTGCTGCGCCTTCACTGGCTACCTGTGTCTTACAGAATCGAATATAAAATCCTACAAATAACCTGCAAAGCCTTAAATAACCTCGCGCCAAACTACATCAGTGACCTTCTCCATCACTATGTGCCTGTCCGCCCACTAAGGTCCTCTGATTCTGGTCATCTTGTTGTGCCCCCCACTAATCTACACTCCATGGGTGACAGCAGGGCCTTCAGCTGTATAGCGAGTGCCCAGACTCTGGAATGACCTCCCGAAATTAATCAGGTCAGCTGACTCCATGAATTCTTTTAAAACTCATCTGTTCAGGAAGGCTTTTAGCTCTACTTGACTTTATTACCCTTCTCTCAGTTTACCTCCACGTCAAGATGCTCATGTCACCTGTGTGTGTGTGCGAGACCATCAATTCTGTTGTCTGTTAGGCTTTCTCTGAATTCACTGTCCTACTCTTCTTATTTATTTGCTTTGTACAATGCTATAAGTCGTATACCCTGCCGTTCTTTCTTATATTCTGTAAGTGCCTTGAACATGGGAAAGGCACTATATAAATAAAATAAAATGAACGCGCAAAATACGACAAAGAAGCAAAGGATGAATTAGAAAGGGAAAGGCTTAATAAAATGTTAAAATAAATATCAGAAATCTCATTTACACATTAAAACCCTAAGTGTAACAACTGAATAGTGGGGGCACATTTAACGCAGTTCTAGAAGAATCCACGAAGAGACCCCGCTTTACATGCCTTGGCGCAGCGGACTCCCCGACACTTGAAGTTGTGAGAAAAGCGCTAAATAAATGGAATGAATTAATATTATGACTAATCAAACTACATTAAAATACAAAATAAGTACATTACTATACCACGATATTAAACAAAAACTACTAACAAAACAGTATCATATATTAAAAATAATAATTACATGTCGGTTTTAACAAAAGAGCCCAATTGAACACGATGGCAAACGAACAAATAAAAAATGCCAGCTTCCCGTCAGTTTGCACTTCAATTACAAAATCGGAAAAGCTAAATAAACGTCATAAAAATAAATATCATCTTATTGAAAACTAAAGTGTAACAACTGATTAATGGGGTACATTTTACATCCATCCATCCATTATCCAACCCGCTATATCCTAACTACAGGGTCACGGGGGTCTGCTGGAGCCAATCCCAGCCACACAGGGCGCAAGACAGGAAATAAACCCCAGGCAGAGCGCCAACCCACCGCGGACATTTAACATTTCAGTGTTTATTTCAGCATTTCTTGTACTGAGCTGCGCTCTCCACTTTGTATGTACAGGTATAAGTATATATATTTTGGAGAGTCACCTAAGTTCCTTGTGCGCTTGCATACTTGGCCAATAAATCTGATTCTGATTCTATGCAATAATTCATATCAAGAGTCCCCGGTTTACTTGCCCCTTCTCAGCCCACTTTAGCGCCGACACATTCATTGATCTTCAATACAAAAATTACAATTCTAACAATATATAAAACAACAAAGAAAACATTGTCACATATTAAACTACAATCCGTTTTAACGAAAGAATACCTGAAAAAAATGACAAAATCAAACAAATTCAAAGCGCCGGCGCGCTGTCAGTTTGCACCCGCTGGGATCGCAGGCATAGAAGAGAAAAGAATAATAAACACAAATGGAAAGGCGAAAGAAAGTCAAAAATTTCAAGAAGAAATAGCGTTTAATTCTTATAAGTGTCACATCAGATTAACGGCGTGTGTAAAATGATCATTTCGGAGCTCCCGCATCACGTACCTCTCATCAGCCGAACGAGGCGCGGACTGAGGAAAAGGCGCGTAAAACTCGCAAAGAACACATCTGGGGCAAAGGTCAACAAAAAAAAAAAAAACACCTTTATGACAAGTTCAATTTAATACCATAAACAATGAGGGACTTTGGCTGACACTAAATACGTTCAATCAAATTGTGCACCACCAGGATGGCTCCTAATTTGATTCCGCAGATTTGAGGAAGTTTTGTTAACTCTGAGCTGCATTCAATGTACAAAATAAATTATTAAACCACTACTCCCAGTCCAAGTCCATTTCCTTGTCATGTGGACTCAGTACAATGAAATTCTTACGGGCACATCGACTCAAGGACCAGAGATTCACATTTAGGCGTCCTCCCTGTGTGGTTTTTGCATGTTCTCCCTGTGTCCTCCTGCTGTTCCGGGTTCTACCCACAGTCCAGAGACGTGCAGGTTAGGTGGCCTGGGGATGTTAAATTGTCCCTGATGTGCGGCTCCACTCTGGCACCCTGCCCATGGATTTTTTTCCCAACATGCCTTCTGGTCAGGTGAGTGAGGGGGTGGGGGTGGGTTGGGGCAGTCAATGGTATCAATTCCTTCATCCTCCAGGAACTGCCTGCATACTCTCGCCATATGAGGCCGGGCATTGTCGATCACCAGGAGGAACCCAGGAGCCACTGCACCAGCATAGGGTGTGACAATGGGTCCAAGGATTTCATCCCGATACCTAATGGCAGTCAAGGTGCCCACTGTCTAGCCTGTAGAGGTCTGTGCATCCCCTCCATGGATATGATTCTATCCCCAGATATACCATCACTGACCCACCACCAAACCGCTCGTGCTGAACGATGTTACAGGCAGCAACATAACGTTCTCCACAGCTTCTCCAGGCCCTTTCACGTCTGTCACACTGTGTTCAGGGTGAACCTCCTATCATCTGTGGAAAGCACAGGGCGCCCACCAGTGGTGGACCTGCCAATTCTGGCATTCTATGGAAAATGCCAATCGAGCTCCATGGTGCCTACTAGAGGACGTCAGGCCCTCAGGCCACCCTTATGAAGACTGTTTCTGATTGTTTGCTCAGAGACATTCACACTAGTGTTCTGCCTGCTCGCTGGAGGTCATTTTGTGGGCTCTGCCAGTGCTCATCCTGTTCCTCCGGTCCTGCTGATGGGTTAAGGACCTTCTACGAGGTACCCTGTCCAGCTCTCCTAGAGGAACTGCCTGTCTGTCTCCTGGAATGTCCTCCATGCCCTTGAGACTGTGCCGGGAAACACAGCAAACCTTCTGGCAATGCCACGTATTGATGTGCCTGCCATCCTGGAGAAGTTGGCCTACATGTGCCAGCTCTGTAGGGTCCAGGTATGGCCTCATGCGACCAGTAGTGACACTGACCATAACCAAATGCAAAACGAGTGACAAAACAGATGAGGAGGGACAAATGTCAGTGGCCTCCAGCTGTTAAACCATTCATACCTGTTTTGGGGGCCATCTCATTGTTGCCCCCTCTAGTGCACCAAAGCAGCTGAAACTGATGAACAAGCCCCTCTGCTACTGAGCTGAGCAGATCAACAGCCCACAAGTGTCATTGACTTGCTGTTATACTCTCATTAAAAAGGGGTCCTTTCACGTTTTTGAGCAGTTTATATATATTGTGGTGGGCGACATGCCCGGCTGGGACGCCCCTTCTGCAGCAGTGGGCTCCTCAGTACCTCCCCAGGGATGCTTGGTAGCAGCCTCCCTGGGTGACGTTGGTACCTCAGTTTCCCGCAGGGCTCCATGGGAGATGGAGTTCTCCACAACCCTGTGGGGATCTGGGGTGGCCGCCAGGGGGTGCTGCATGGATCCTGGAGCCTTTATGGACACCTCTACAGCCTGACTTAGAAGTGCAAATAGCCACAGATGATCGGACGAGGTTGCCTGAGAGGAGTGGTGGTGGCAGAGGAAGGAGTGCTGTAGTGGTATTTGGTGTTTTGGGACTGTGTTGGGCCTGTGGGACACGAGGGAGACGTGCCCCACGGCTGAAGAGAAAAATAAAAACTTATTATTTCCACACGGGCCTCAGTGTGAATCTGTGCCAGGTTGGGCGCCTATATAGCGCCTTATTCACAATACATATGTGTGTAATGAAGCATAAAGATCTGGGGCACCAGGTAGTGAACTGCATTTAGTGGCAGGTGGAAATGCTAAGAACAAAAAGACAAAACTGAAAAGGAGTTTTCAGCACGCAGTTGAAGATGGACGTCTTTTTCAGACCACCTCCATCCATCTATCTGTTCAAGCAGGTTCTCCTATGGGTCCCATGCAGGTGGAAGACTTCTGGTTAAAAGTGGCAGTGACGTCAGAGGTCCTCTGGCTGATGCAGATCAGATGTGAGGTCAGGAGAGGAGAGGACATCAGAGAGAGGGCCAGCCCTTGTGTCACAGTGGTCGACTGTAGAGGCCCTGAATGTGTCCCCAACTTACCGTGACAGTGCAGTTTGGCTGCAGCTGCCATCCCGTCCTTCATCCAGGGACCGTCAACAGTCACGAACCGGGATGAGCCAAGCAATGAGGACGCTAAATAACAAGAGTAAGGTGCAAATGTGCAATGCCTTTTGTATTCACAAACAGACAAGGGTTCAAAAACCCCAAAGAGTAAATAACGCAGTGCTTCACAATGAATGACCCAAATACGTCAATTGGTGCAATCCAGCGCACTTCAGATGGAGTTAAAACCAGCAGTAAATATGTCCCTGAAGATCAAACAGAAAGCCGCACAGACATCGGGTTACGTTTCCTTTCCTTTTTTTTCACTTGTGCCATGCCAGCACGTCTTTCTCATCCTGTCCTTCCAACTTACCCTTCTCCCGGTGGTCCCTCTCTCTGGTCTCTCAGCCTGTCACCTCAGGCAGTGCCCACTGGGTCGCTTGGTGTCAGACCTCCTCATTCCTGCTGTCTTAGTCGGCGTTTGCAGGACTTTTGGAGCACTTGATTGGAGTGACCCACCCTTGGAGCGCTGCTCCCCTCATCCTCTCGTTGGGCCACCGAACGCTTTACCTCCTCTCCATCGCACTGGCTCTCCCACCCAGTTCTGTGTTTAGTTTTGTTTTCCAGCTGACTCTGGTCCTACCCCCAGCTCTCTGCCCAGGCTCCTTTTATACACCTTGTTGGCACAGGTGGTCTGCCATGTGAGCTGATAAACAAGCAATCAACTCACCTGACACCTCCCAGTGACGCCACCTCTCTGCAGAGCGCCCCGCCCACATGTGTCCCGCCCACCTGTGCTCCGCCCACCTGCGCTGTTTTAATTTTAAGATACCTGCCGATGGACCCCAATGTGCTTCATCACACTTACACATGTCTGAACACAAATAAATATAAATAGAGATTGTAGAACAAGAAGCAGACACAGCTAAAGGTTTAGGGCACACCTGTGACCCCATATAAGTAAAAGAACTGAAAACGAGCGATCTTTTTAGAAAGTCTGTGGTGACGTCTTTTCAGAGAGAATCTGATACAGAACTGACTCAAAGACTGCTGGTCACATGGTTTTCCAGGCAGGAAGAGGCGGGTCCAGGAAGACAGACAATGGAAGTGACATCAGAGATGGAATAAGCTGTCAATCTTCTGTTCGCAGAGAGAGAGAGAGAGGAAGAGAGCAGGCATTAGAACACAGTGCCATCCCCTGGTTAGAAGTGTAACTACCGTCACCAGAGTCCTTAAGCTGCCTGTCTAGTGCACTTGTGTGACAAGAATACGTAGATATGCCCATAAAAAAAAAAAACGGTGTAAGTTGCAGTGTTTCTTGCAATATTTGTAATTGTGACTGGACTTACAGTGATGATGTTGGGTGTTTATGGTAGAACAGACTGGCACCTCAGACCAAATTGGCAGTAAGTGGCCTTCAAAAGGACAGTTGGCTCCTCTGTGGCTGCCCTTCAGCGCTGTTGTCACCGTTCTGTTCTTCCATGGCTCCTTCCCCATGGCCTTATGGACTCTCATCTGTCTTCTCCCCTGTCTTCAGAGTCATGCCCCCAGCTCCACCACTCAGAAACAACACTCTGTGCCTCACTTTCTCCAACTCCATGAGCAGATCCAAGCCAGGAGCCTTCCTGAGACGTACTGCTGGCCACACATCCAGGCCAATGGAGTGCTGGAATTGAAGCTTTCTCTGTTTGCACCACCATGTGCACGTCCTGCATGGGCTTCCCAGACGACTCTGCTGCTTCTGATAGAGTGGATGTCTGTTACCTCATGTTTGCTCCACAGATGTTATATTATGATTATTACGCAGATCATTTCAGTTTTTTTGCTATTGTTCATTTAAATTCTTCACGACAGTCCTTCAAATGAAAGCCCTTTCCAGTTTCTGAGCCTGCCCTTTCTACCCCAGGGCTGCTGAGAGCTCGTTCTAAATCACTGGGTCACACCTGTGTGATGGACCCAGAGGACCTGCAGAGAAACACACAGGCTGAAACTGAACTGGTGGTTCTGGATTTGTGAGGCAGTGGTGCCCGTCACTGTGCCCTAATGCCTCCTACCAAGGGAAGGGGTGTTGTAACCATCCAGACGGACTGAATGGTTAGTTTATATTTGCATATCTACATAAAGGGCGGAGCTTATACAAATGAAAGGCGTCGCCTAAGCGGGCCTGGTCACGTGATCAGCGGAATGACAACAGGCCCACGTGTGTCGCTTCTCTGTGGGGGCGCCGCCTCCTGCGCGTGCGTGAACAGATGATGAAAATCACTCAAAAGCTCAACCCAAACGCCTTATCTTATCTTAATCTTAAATCTAAATCTTATTGATTTAAAAGGAGTTACTACACCCGAGTTTTCATTACAGGACTAAATTGCACGAAAGACTTCAGAGTTCCCCTTACATGACTCAGCAGACCTCTCAAAAATGTTTTCATCCAAGCAGCTTTTCATTCCAGATCGGGTTTCCCCCTCTTCGTTTCATGCCCGCTTTTCTTTCGGTCTCTTGGAAACAGAAAACTGATTTGGCTGCACACTAAGATTCCGGTGGCTTTATTAGAAAAGGTCCACCCGTCGGTGCTCTATATAGTGCCTTTAACGACATAGGACTGACACAGCGCATTCTGCACAGAGTTTGAGGACGTAGTCCGTAAACGGGATCCGTCAGCGTCTGTCTGAGGTCATTCAGTTACGCTGACCCTCGTATAGCGCCTTTCGGATGAGAGCACCTGCACAGGTGCTGCGCCATTTATGCGTTCATCTTTATTAATAGCCACTCGATTGCACACCGGATTGAGTGGAATTGTAAATGGATGGGCGACAGCCTGGATAGCCATTGTCTTGTGTGTGTTTCTGTTCGAGTTAGGAGACGTGAATTGTGGGCATTTACTTCCAGTTCGCTTTTTATTTTAAAAAGTTCAAATCTCTGCCTTTATGCCATCATTTTGGTTGTCTTCGAATTTTTGTAAGTGTAAGATTATGACGTCTTCCTGGTGTCAGAGGTTAGAGGAATAGTCTCTGGATGAGAAACGGCGAGCGATTGTCCTGAATTAAACTAACCATTGGGGTACAGCGAGTGACAGACGTCCAACTAACCGTAAAACACACGCGACAAACGGGATGCGGCGACACCAGCAGGAGACCTGCGGACAAACGGCAGGCGCGCGACAGGAGCGACCTTTAGTTTAAGTAGCGCCTTACACCGTGCGCGGCCAAGCGTGTTTCACTCCATATAGCGCCTTTAAATTCACACCATGACGAGCCCCTTCACTGTATCAAAACAGGAAGATAACGGAGAGCGCCAGGGCACTCGGGCAATGCGAAATCTCAAGATAATAAACTGGGAAGCGTTAGGAAGACGAAGCGAGGCACCCAACACTGCACAGACGCCGATGGTGTGGGTGAGGGTGGAGTGGCACGTGGGCATCAGCAGCACTTCATCATACCTTTAACAGCTTTGTGCCGGGCACAACGACTGACAGCAGCTTTTAGGAGCTTCGCCATCTGCATATGCTATACGTGCCCACCACACAGTGTGCCATCCTTTTACTTCTCGCACTGTCTGGCCCAGCCACTTACATACTGGTTTAGCACACGTGGATCCGTCCCACCACATTCTTAACAGACCCTCACCCACCTGTTTCCTCACAGGTCAGATTCGCTAAAGCAAAGTAAGTGTAGTGCGAAAACATCAAGAGGGAAGTGAGACCGGTAAACATTTACATCAATCAATCAATCAATCAATCAATCAATCAATCAATAACAGTCGTATACACACACCCAGCATGTACTGATGAGCTCCGCTACACACAAGTGACCCGGCATCTGGCATTCACGGTGGTCACCACGGGCTTTTTTGCGGTACTTTGGCTTTTTTCCCAGGGCTGGCTCTGCTATTAGGCTTCTCTAAGAGAAACTGTAAATGGCCAACCAGGTCAGTCATATGACCCAAATGTAATGGTATGCAGGATTATTGATGACCG
The DNA here is from genome assembly GCA_026402145.1 of Polypterus bichir lapradei. NCBI lineage: Eukaryota > Metazoa > Chordata > Cladistia > Polypteriformes > Polypteridae > Polypterus > Polypterus bichir. The sequence continues at coordinate 64,618,181 of JANRMT010062834.1, read as the reverse complement.
TTCGTATTAAATCACCTAAATAACTGTTCACTTGTACTGGAGGCTGAATTGATTTATATATTCACAGTCACGGCTGCATTCTGTGGTCTAGAGATGAAAATTTGTTTAATGAATTTCACAAATACACAAATGAATTAAGTGCCTTGAGCATGGGAAAGGCGCTATACAAATAAAATATATTATTATTATTATTATTAATATTGTGGGCAAGTGATGACAAAGAAAACTAGAAAATTTAATACAAAAATGAGGTAAATTAATAAAATTTGAATTAAAATTATACACATGGGTTTAGGGGGTAGTGGGTAGCACTGCTGCCTTGCAGTAAAGAGACCCGGGTTCGCTTCCCAGGTCCTCCCTGTGTGGAGTTTGCATGTTGTCTGCGTGGGTTTCCTCCCACAGTCCAAAGACATGCAGGTGAGGTGCATTGGCGATTCTCAATTGTCCCTAATGTGTGGGTGTGTGTGTGTGCCTTGTGGTGGGCTGGCGCCCTGCCTGGGGTTTGTTTCCTGCCTTGTGCCCTGTGTTGGCTTGGATTGGCTCCAGCAGACCCCTGTGACCCTGTAGTTGGGATATGATGGATGGATGGACAAATGGGTTTATTAAATTTATTATGGATAAAGGCGTTATTCTCTTTAGTTTACTGTGTTTTTATTCCAAGTAGCTTGTATGTTTTAACTTTTCTCTTTTTGGGTATCATCAATAGATAATAGCAGCCACACCACATGCAGCTACTGTTTTGACCAGCCATACCACGGGCACTTCAGAGCAGGTCAGCCACCTGAAGCTCAGCATGTTCAGGCCTGGCCAGGACTTGGATGGGAGACCACCTAGGAAAAGCATGGGCTGCTGCTGATAAGGCTAGTGGGGGGCACTTACCCTGCAGTCTGAATCTGGATACCAATGCCGCAGTGCGGTGATGGGCATACCGTGCTGTAAAAATGATGCCATCTTTTGGATGAGTAGTAAAATTGGGGTCCTGACTCTTTGTGGTGATAATAGATCCTTGGGCATCCTTTGGTAAAGAGTAGGGTGTATCCCGATGTCTGAAGCGTTTGTGGCTTTGTCCACTGGCTGGACGCCTTGCCTCTTGCCTTACTTGCCCTGATTTAAGCGAGTTCACTTTAGAACATGTCATCAATTTTAACTAAAACTGACCACTTGGTCCAAAAAACTTGCTAGTCCTATTCACCTAATTTCTCCAAAATAACATGAAGTGGAGTTCTGAGGGTCCCTAAAGGCCTTCTGTCCACCAGAATGAGCTCATTCCAGCCACCTTAATAAAAGGACAAGTGTCTTGTTTGTGTTCCTGTCCAGTTGCTCTGTCTCTGTTATATGCCATTTTTATAGGAGTCATAAAAGCAGTGCTGATGTTTGTGATGTGCCATGTGTTGGAATGAAAACTGTAATGTATGTATTCCAAAACACATTCCAATAGCCAGTACACTGCAAACATTAATGCTGAATAGATTCAATGGAGAGTAACTGCCAGAAGAGCAGAAACCAGCTTATCTACCTTAGTAAAAGAACAAGTGTCTTATTTGTGGTCCGTCCAGTTATGTGTCTGTTATATGCTGTTTGGTATAGGATTTGTAAAAGCAGGGCTAATGTTTGTGATGTGCCATCTGTTGGAATGAAAAATGCAATGCAAATATTACAAAATTCATGCCAATAGATGGTGCACTGCAAATGTTAACGCTGAATATGTCCAATTGAGTGTAATCAGCTTATCCACCATAGTAAAAGGACAAGTCTCTTGTCAGTGTTTCTGTCTGGTTGCTGTATCTCTGATTATAGAATATTGGTATGAGATTTGTAAAAGCAGTGCTAATACCTAATGTGATGCACCTTCTGTTGGAATGAAAAATGCAATGCATTTTATTAATGCATGCATTATAAAATACTTTCCAGTAGATGGCGCACTGCAAACATTAACGCTGAATTTGCTGAGGTCTACATCCATTGCCTAAATCTGAAACCATCTTAGATTTGTAGCACAGTATAGTTTGTCTATAATTCTGCACGATGTGGGACATTCTACTTAATTTGCCTTAAATATGCTCACATTATGAATTTATCTTCTCCAGATGCTGCTGGCTGAATTTTGCTTTCCTCTCCTCCACTGCCAACCTGCCATGTAGTGCTTAGTTCACCAATGAATTAATGACCAGATGGTCTCTTCAAACTGCGTTATCTTCCTGTGCTTTTAAAAGATCCATGTCTTTATGTGTACGGATTCTGTGTTTAGTGATTTGTCGAGTTTATTCGTGCATTTCCCCTGAGACCTGCAGCTGCACTCAGTGAAGGGCGCTATATAAAATAAACGGATCCAATTGAAACTGAATGTTGCGCTGGACGTCACGAAAACATCGAAAGCAGACATTCCTCCGAGTTTTACCGTGCACTCCGACTGTACCTCTCATCACCGAGGGAGCCGCAAACGAATTTCAATTAGTAATAATTAGCATACATTACACGTCATGCATCGAAACCAAAAATGCGACGGAAACCCCCCCGCGGCTGCCGGGTGACGTGACGCCGTCGGGGATTCCGGCAGAGTTCGAGTGGGCGTGAAGCGAGTAGCGCGACCGCGCAAAACTTTTTCTTACTGTGAAGGCAAAAACTTCAGTCACGAATTCGAAACAAGAGTTGTAACGCGTAAAGAAAGAATCTCCAGAGTGACAATTAAAGCCGCCAGTGAGTGACTTTGTGTTACAGGCGGGCGGGGCCGTTCAACGTCGTTGTGCTTTAGCAGTCCAGAGCGAAGCGCCACTTCCCTAACTGCCGTGTTCCCGCGGACAACAAATCATGACGGCTGTTCGGCTGGTAAATCACGGCGCGGCTCACATTGGCAGCCTTGTCTTTTTGATTCTTCACCTGCTGGTTCATCAAGGTAAGCGTGTATGTCACTTAATGTCCCTTCGCTGATGTGGAGGGGGCGGGGTGTCACTTGTTTGGGTTCAAATCGGGATCACTCAGCGCTGCGTCCTGCTCCTTTTCTCACGGCTGGGCTGTGTGGTCGTTCGTGTTCACGAACATACTTTGACTTGGGTGTACGCGAAGGTGTCCCTTGTCCGGGGCAATTGATAGACCGGTGGTGCCACCTCGTGGGTTTGGACTGCAATCTGCTGCCCCGGTGTTGTTTTGGGGTCTGCAGCCGTTAGGCACATCGCCGGTTACCCGTGAACGGCCAACCGGCTGAAGGTCTTTAGCATGGGATTAAATAACGGGGAGCGAGCGACGCGTGCGCATTTAGAGCCGAACGAACAATCCCGTTTAAAATCCGAATTCCTAACAGTGAGTTGGAGGTGCAAACAAACGCATTACTAGAAGCGCATGCAAATCCAAGCATTATTGAGCAGTTGCATACAGGGGCGGATTAACTAATTTGGGGGCCCTATAGGCTGAGGTCAGCTTCAGGGCCCCCCATGACCTTCTTGTTTACACAGATGCCCACCTCTTCGTACCTTACCTTTAGTGGCCCGTAGCAAGCGGGAACTGCAAATCACAGTTATGCATTCAGTATTGCTTTGATATGTAAAAATAATTTACTGGCCATAGTAGTACGTAATATGAGAAAACACCAACCTCACGGGGCGGCACGGTGGCGCAGTGGTAGCGCTGCGCCCTGTGTTGGCTCCAGCAGACCCCCGCGACCCTGTGTTAAGATATAGCAGGTTGGAGAATGACTGACTGACTGACCAACCCGACTTGTAGACCAACCATATATCAGCGTCAGTGACCGGAGGAATAAGCAACGAGAATCAGTTAGGAGCAACAAAGTGACTTCCACCAGTCCACCCAGTGGACACAGCTGTCTGCCCAGTCAGCCCATCACGTCAGCCACAAAACCTACGGTGAATGCGCAACAACGCAAGGTCCCTGTGCCTGCCTTCATCATCCCTGCAGCAAAAACCTTTCTGATTCCTGTGAAATGCAGCTGGTGGAGGGCATCGCTTTTAAGGGTCTTCCAAGTAAGCCCGTCGAGTCTTTCCCGTTGATCCCTCCACAGACCGTTGATAACGAGCGTTCCTCATTGGCATTAGTGACGGTGAATCAGGGGTGGACTGACATCTGACACTGTCCATTTGGCCGGACTCCACACCCTTCAATGCACGTGCACATCTCGTTCCCCGTTGATGTATTAGTGCTGTCGAGCGGTGCACGTGGCTGCAGTCCTGCAAACACCCCCCAGTGAATCATCTTGGACTGGCGCCTTTGTCCAGGGCTTGCTCCTGCCTTGCGTCCTGTACTGGTTGGGATAGGCTTCAGCACCCCATCGGCCACTGCGATTCTAAAAATTAGCCTGACGCCTGTGATCATTTTAGTCAATGTGACACTTTATTAATGTGTTTCTGTGAGCAGATTTCACGTAACAAACAGTCTTGTTTGGCTGAGCCACTGAGCCCCGCAAAGGACCGACTTACCAGTACGTGTGCTTCTTGTCTTACTCGGGGTGCTCTTATAATAATAATAATAATAATAATAACGCGGTTAATTTTACTTCGATATGTGCATTAGGTTACTCTTTACTTTAAAAAGTAATCGCACTACGTAACACGCGTTACTTTTAACATGTTACCCTACAGCTATTGTGATTGTGCTACCGAGTTTAGCGCTTTTCGTTCAGGTCATTAACATCAATTAAGTTCTTTCTGAAATATTAGGACAGATAATTTCAGCCATGCAGGAGAAGGAATAATCCGATTGCCCGAAAATTTTCCTCTTGAAAATCGATCTTGTGTCCGCGTCAGCCCGAGGCTGCTGCAATGCGTGCAAAGCGAATGAACGCGCTGGCTGTTAGAGTGCAACGGACATGCGCAGAATACAAAATCCGTAATTGTGGACACATCCACGTGTGTTAATTGAGTTACTCAGAGGTTAAGAGCGTAATTTCTCAAACCGGAATAAGGGTCACATAATCGGGTTACTCCAGTGGTTCTCAAACTGTGGGGCGGGCCCCCCTAGGGGGGAGCGAAGTAACAAAAAGAAAAGAATCGAAAATATGAAAAATACATCTACTGAAACCAAAAAAAAAAAAAAACTTAAACTACATTAGGATACTAGAAAGATATAGAGTTAGATAAATGTCGATAAAAGTTAAGTAGGTAAATATGCATCTATGATACATCATTCATTAAAAAAGAACAAATTGGTATCAGTGGGCTCCTTTCAAAAAAACTATAGGGGCGCGATTAAAACTGTTATGAAAACTCAAGTCGCAAATACGTAAAGGGTGAGAAACGTTGGGTTACTCACAGAGAAATCTTCGTGTGTTAATTCGGTTTCTCAGAGACCAACAGAGTAGTTTTTCTAACTGGAATGAGGGTTTACATCTTATTGAGGCGCACAGAAACGCGCCTATGGAAAAGGGCGGCGACCATTTCAGTGTTACCCACGTCTGCCTTATTAGAAAATCCGGCATAATCAGAACATTCAAAGGAACAAAATGTCACTTTTTTGAATTGCTAATATAATTTTTTGAAGTCACTTTTTCAAAACCCTCCACGCATTAGAAGTCTGTGTGGGCTAAGCTGCGGATCGGCGCTCAGTGCTCAACGACTGCACGTTTCTTTTCTCACTTGAAATCCACCAACAACATAACCTCAAGTATTTCGAAGCCATTTTTCAGAATTACACTCTTATTTTCAGCCCCATTAACAACACATTCAGAGCCGAATTAGTGCAGTTTGTTAAATTTTACATTTACTTTTTTAGCTGACGCCTTTATCCAAGGCCACATACAACATGTACAACTGGTTACATTTCTTATGGTTTTGGAGCACAGACTGGTCAAGTGACTTGCTCAAAGTCACACAGTGTCAGTAGCAGGAACTGACCCCACAACTTCAGGGTTTGACGTCCAAAGCCTTAAACACTGCCTGCCTGCTTTTATCTCATAATATACGGAACTGCATACATTTAAATGAAATATTCGTCAGTGATGCAAGCATGTCACACTATCTGTCTTTAAGGATTAGCAAACAACAGGTTCAGGGCTTGTTTGGGTAAAGAGCTATAAAAGAAAACCAAGTGTTTGCAAGGATGACACAAAGACTTTGTGAACCTGTTCTGGACCTGAAAGTAGCAATGGAAATGACTAGGAAGTAAAAGCCCAAAAGATTAACTGCCACAAAAGTATTTGTATTAAGGCCAGAGAAGCACAATGGGAGGAGGGAAAAGACAAAAGAAAGAGAGAGAGAGAGAGAGAGAGAGAGAGAGAGAGAGAGAGAGAGAGGTGCCTTGGGTGTGATACCAGAAAGCAAAAAACCGTTATACAATCCCCATGACTGATTTTGCCTGCAGCGATGTTTGCTTTGCTAATTTGTATTTTGTTTCGACTCCACCCTCTCTATTTGTATCTTAAAGTTTTAACAGACCCATAATTTGTTATTGAAGGTTTCAGTATCACCATCAAGCAAAGTGAAACACAAATAATGTAACCCCATTTTATTTTTCTTTATAAACTAAATGATAGTGTTGAGCCAGGGTAACATTCAATAACCTGATGGCGCCCACTGTCAGGTTGACTCTCACCTTGCTCCCCGGGTTGCCACCATAGGCACAAGCCTCTCATCACCATGAACTTGATCTTCAGGTTAGAAAATAAATAGGCAGACAAATGCACACAAGTCATAGGGAAATGAAGCCTGTTCTGCCAGCCTCAGGCATAAGGGCCAACAAAGAGAGGCGCACCATTCCACTTTGACCAATTTACAATGAGCAATTGGACTAACTTGGATGTCTTTGTGATGTGGAAACTAGATATCCAGAAACAAGCCGTCATGTTATACAAAGGCAAAAATGGAGAAACATGCAAACTTCACACAGGTGAAGATGAGCGAACATTGTTGAGTTCGCTTCGCTGTGAGTTTCCCGAAATCACGGAAATGTCTGCGATATTTGATGAACTTGCCGAACTGCATTAAAGTCAGTGGGTAAGGACTAACGGAATATAGATTTGACTCGATTATAAAGGTGCAGTCGTCTTTAAAGGATCCCTGTCGGATGGGGAAACGTCTGCCAACTGTACTTGACAGATTATAAAGTGGCTAAAAAGGTGTGTGCCAGCAGTGCCAACCACTGTGCAAAGAAGAAAGAACGCAGTCAGACTCACAGTCATATTTTTCATTAAAATAAAGCAAAGCAAAAAATATTGCAAAGTTAAAAAAAAACAAAAAACAGACTAAACTCAGCTGTCCCCATGCCAGCTGATTGCCCGCCCAGGTGTTTTGCTGTCATCTGACGGCAATTCATGGCGTGTGTGACAGAGTGGCAGTGGAATGGAAGCGTGGCGCTGTTTCAGTGGCATGAATCGATCCTGGGACATTGATGAGATGTTTTGGTGGTCTTAGTGCATTTCGGAAGGTCTAATTATCTACTTGTTAAGGCTGTGTCTGAAGAGTGACGTCACTAATAAAAAAAGCGCGTTAGCTATTGAAGACAACTGTATAAAATAATAATAATAATAATAATTTGTATTCGTCTAACACACATTGTTGCTTCATTCACTAAAAGATTATCAATATTAGTTGGCAATCCCTGGATTGATACTAAAATAAAGAAGAAAAAGATCCTCCTGCAGCTGCTTTGTCCTCCTTATCCCCGCTGCTGTGCTCCATTGCAGGTGCCTCACTTAGCCTTGCACAAAAAAAACAAAACAAAAAACAAACTGAATGTGCCAGGGTCCATCATAGACAAAGTGAGGTTTTGGTTTGAACTAAACATCTGTTCACGCTGCAAGTGTTTGAAAGCTGACGTCCGTGTAAAATAACGCGTAAAGAAAATAATAAAAATCAGAGCCATTTTCTGATTTTGACATTGTCTTATAAACGTGCACCTCCAGTTTTTCATCTTGCCCATCACCACTGCGGTCGCTGCGTTAACGTATTATCCATCCATTATCCAACCCGCTATATCCTAACTACAGGGTCACAGGGGTCTGCTGGAGCCAATCCCAGCCAACAGGGCGCAAGGCAGGAAACAAACCCCGGGCAGGGCGCGCACACACACACACACACACCAAACACACATTAGGGACAATTTACAATCGCCAGTGCTCCTAACCTGCATATCTTTGGACTGTGGGAGGAAACCGGAGAACCCGGAGGAAACCCGGGGAGAACATGCAAACTGCACACAGGGAGGACCCGGGAAGCGAACCCGGGTCTCTTAATGCGAGGCATTAACGTATTATTTGCTATATAAATACAGCGGGCGTAGAACTTGTAGTTTTGTATTTTTGTCAGCCACTTTGAGGTGACGTGAAAGAACGAGTCGCCCACGCTGACCCCGCCGCACCCCTTTGCGCATAAATTGCTTTGTTTGTTTCATTTCTCCGTCTTTTCTGTTGCGTATTTTTCTTGTTTGCGTCATTGCGGAGTGGCTGAGAGTTCGTGTGATTGGACAGGTGCTCGGAGGACAGACCACTCACGTCACGCCTCTCTCTCTCTCGCTCGCTCATGCACTCTCTCTTTACGTTGTGTGACGCACCACGGAGTTTGTCCCGTTAGTCCCAATGGCCAGACCATCCCTAAGGTAATGTGCGTGCGGTACACCCACCCGTATGTGACAACTGTAAGAAATTCGTTTTCTTCTTTCCCCCAATTGGACCCCTACATTCAGTTGGGGTCCTTAACCTGCAGCCTATAGGTTAGCCTATTTATTAATCTGCCCCTGTTGGTGTAAAACCTCACGCTTTTCTATAACACATTAAAAAAAGTAAAATCAAAACTTCTGAAATATTTAGATTTTTCCACACTGCTAAAGTGTAACTTTAACACTTTGTGGTAAGAAATAGTAAAGTAAAACCACATTCTCAATACCGCAATTCGCTGTTACAGGGCGTCTTAACCTGGCAGCCAACAGCCATCCCTGGACTGGCTAGGGATCCATTGCAGGGTCCACTCAGGCACACACACCCACTGGGCCCATTTGAAATTGCCAGTTCTCCTCTGTCTTTGGAATATGGACAAGAACACGGGAGAGCATGCAGAATCCGTGTGCGCACAACTGGGCACAGCTGTCAGTTCAGTTTATCATTCTACAGTGCCCAAGTTCAGAGCATTGCAATAATTGCACAGGTGAATTACAATTACAAACTGCAGAAAGTACATAACAAATGCCCATCAAGAGATTCATTTAAACATACAGCAATACAAAGCCATTCCAGACTGATTAACGTAAATGTTCTTGGTCCAGATGTGAAAGGAACTCATTCAGACTTTCAGAAAGGGCTAAGCTACCTGAGAGTGTAGAAAGGGGCACGCAGGATGAGCACTTCTGTGAGACTTACTGGAGTCATGTATTTAGTGATTAGTATCACCGAGGCCCTGCGGTGGGCTGATGCCCTGCCCGGGATTTGTTCCTGCCTTGCACCCTGTGTTGGCTGGGATTGGCTCCAGCAGATCCCCGTGACCCTGTGTTAGGATATGGCAGGTTGGAGAATGACTGACTATCACTGAGACCATAATCTGAGGAGTGTTGACAGCACTCAGTGAAGGGCGCTATACAAGGCGTCCGTTGTATCGTATTGTACAGGAGAGCACACCTGAAGTCCTGGGTCATTAACAGGGTCCTCTCTTGATTTAGTACTCTGAATTAGCACTGGAGGGGTAAAGGGAGATTGAACCAATGGGGTCAAGTGACTCTAGACTAGTCGACGTCACAGAGTGTGTAGTCAGAAAACCAAAACAGTTACTTTTCAGTTTAATAGGATGGACTTTGAGCAGATGTGGCAAAGGATCAGAAAGTTAAATTAGGATAAGCTTTTAAGTATGGGGACAGTTGAGGAGATGTGGGGCAGATTTCAAACATATGGGATATGGGATTCCAACAATCAGAAGCAGTAAGAATTTAAAGAAAACTCTGAGGTGGATAAATAAGAAACTGTAAAGGAAGTTACAGAGAAAAAGAAAAACAGATGAATATGACGTATAAGGCACAGTGCTAACGCATGAGAATGCTGGGCAGTTGCCCAGGTGCCCCATGAGCATAGGGGCCCAAGTTTTTTCTGATGCCTATTGTATGTTTCTGTTTTGCTATCAAAACGGGGCCCCCAGTGCTCTACTTTACCCAGGGGGCATATGATGCTGTTAAGACGGCCCTGGTGCCAACTGCAGGGTGTATGGTTAGAAGGGGCATTTAGATGGCTGATAGGCTAAATAAAGAAGAGGAGCATTGTAGAAAAGGCAAAAGATGACCCAAAGAGGCTCTTTCAATATTTCAGTAGTAAAAGAAGAGCCCAGAAGGAGGTGAAGAGCATCAGGAATAGTAAAGGGGTATTAAAAATACAGACAGTGAAACAGCAAATGGCCTGCTTGAATTTGTTTGACGCTTGTACATTTAAACAGCAGCAGTAACACAGACTACTAAGGATTCATTTAGAAATTATAGAGGGAGAAGAGCTGCATGGACTAAACAGGCTGAGCAGGCATTAAAGACTCCTTAAAGGAGGTGAGAGGGTGCACATATTAACCCTTGGCACATATTTTATGAAAAATTGCAGCACACCGAGGAAATTCCTAAGGGCAGGGGGTTATCAAATATGATCACATTGTATAATGGGGGGGGGGGGGGG
>JANRMT010062834.1:64563490-64589402 GCA_026402145.1 Polypterus bichir lapradei | reverse complement strand
ATCTATCTATCTATCTATCTATCTATCTATCTATCTATCTATCTATCATATAGTGCCTTTCTATCTATCTATCTATCTATCTATCTATCTATCTATCTATCTATCTATCTATCTATCTATCTATCTATCTATCTATCTATCTATCTATCTATCTATCATATAGTGCCTTTCTATCTATCTATCTATCTATCTATCTATCTATCTATCTATCTATCTATCTATCTATCTATCTATCTAGTTATCTATTATTATATAGTGTCTTTCATATCTATCAATCTATCTATTTGGGCCTTAGTAGATAACCATTTGCACATCTGTCACTTTCTGTTGTAGAGTTCAGTCTTTTGGTTCTGAGGTTTTTGTAACGTATTTTGTGTAATTATTTTTTATCGTTATTTTCTTTACATTTTTTGGCCACCATTTAATATTTCGTTTTTTATTTTTATCACTGCAGCTGCCGTTTTGTGTGTTTTTTGCATGGCCTACGCCATGTTGTTTGTGGTTGCTATGTCTGTTGCTGGTCACCTGATGCAGGGGTCAGGTGACTTATTATGTAAGATGGCGACGTGCACATTCTTCAGCCAAGCTTTTGGAGTTGCGTCAGATGACGTTGCTCGTGACTCGGGTTTGAAGATCTTCAGGGATTGCTCTCTTTGCTTGCTTTCTCGCCTTTGCTGGACTTTGGTCATTCTGGTTTTGTGTTGTCTTCCCGGCTCGAGAGCTTTGTGTTTAATTTGCACCCCCTGGCCCGCCCTGCTCTCCTGCCTTTGTGGCCTGCCGTCTCCAGCTCTGGTTGCACACTTGAGGGCAGCAGGGAGCCACGTGCTATGATGGGGGGGCCACCGTGGGGTTTCAGAGAGAGGAGGCACCACTAGGTGGTGCTCTGCTCTGCTGTCCCTCGCCTGGAATTGACCCCAGAAGGGCTTCTGAGTTGGTCTCTAAAGGGACTGCCTGCCGATGAACTTGGAGTGCTGGACAAGGGTCCTACTATTTTTTTTGGAGGAAGTGAGATTATAAAGAATGGAGGTGAGAAGGAGGAGTGTGTGTGCATTGAGCTTGTGGTGGGTAAGTGTAACGAACAAGAAGGCCCAGTCCTGTTAGTATGGCTGAGAGTGGTCCGTGCTCACTTTCAGGAGTGTTTTTTGTTCATTTTGTATTGTTGTCTTTACATCATCTTTGTGGCTTCTGTGAGGGGCAGATGAAGGAGTGGGGAACCAAAAAAAAGTTTGGGTGCCAACCGGGCCAAAGTCCAAAACACTGAACAGTAATGAACGGGCACGCGGTGGCACAACAGAAATAAGGTGTAGCAGATGCCTTCCTCAACTTCTCAGGACTTTCGTCTCTCTTGAGAAGCTGTGGGTCGGGAGGCTCCGTCATGCATTCCTCAGACTGAGGTGCCATCTTCTGGGGATCCTCGAATTTATGTCGTCCCAACTGCAGGAGGCGTGGTTTAGCAGAATGGGGGTGTGGCTTACAGTAGGTGCCCTCACTGAGCTGCTTTTTGGAGCTGTGAAGGAGAAAAGAGACAGCACTTTTAGCATTGGCGCCCCCTTCTGCCCCGGCCGGGTATCGCATACCTTGTCTGACACTGGAAGGTGGTCCTCAGGCGCCCACGGGTGACACATCCTTCCTCTTATTATTATCTTCAGTTAAATTGCTTTCCTTATCACAGCACAACATAACGTTGTTGGGTTTCTCAGTTTTGTGATTGCCACCCCTCGTTTCTGTTTGCAGATTTCTCAAGAGCGCCCCCTCCAGGCCTCCTTGTTTCCCTCACTTCTGAGCTCAGCCACCGTTTCTCAGAGCCACGGCCATGTTGTTTGTGGTCGCCATGTCTGTTTCTAGGCAAGTGAATCGACGTAGCTATTGTGTGTGACGTCATCATGGTGTCACGCATTGTCTGAAATCCAAGGTTCTGGATAAACAAAAATGACAAAAGAAAATGTTTGCAAATTCTGCTCACTTATGTGGCTCATATTTGTCATCTTCCCTTTCTGCTGCCCCTGCGCCGCTGGCTTGTCACTGTTCTCCATCCAGCCACATGTTTGTGTCTTCACCTTGTCACATTTGGATGGTTGAGTCTCCTGATTTGTGTCTCCCGTGTTCATTCAATTCAAGCCATTCAATATTTGAGCACAGGAGAAGGAGAAGACCCCCATGAGAATTGATGGCACCTGCCTGTGGCCGACCATTCCTGTTGGACACTCACCCACGGAGCTCAGTACAAGTGGAGATCTTGTCACTTTATTTCATACTACAGCCATATTTATCATTTATTGAATGAAACATTTTTCACTTGAAGCCCTTTGAAGTTTTAGAGCGCCCCCTACAGGTCTTCTTGTGTCTCACATCTTAAGACTTTTGAGCTCAGCTGCTGTTTTCAGATGTTCTCTCAAGGGCATAGCCATGTTGTTTATGGTTGCTATGTCCGTTTCTAAGCATGTGACTCTCTGCTGTGGGTGACATCATCATGACAGCTGACATGACCTGAAGTCCAAGGTTCTGGATTGACAAACTAACAAACACAGCCTGAGTGCTTTTTTCCTCATTTCAGTAGTTTTGCCCACCCGTGTTTCTCCTCTTCCCTTTTTGCTGTTTCTGCACCACTGGCTCATCACTCTTCTCCATTCATGTCTTCTTCTTGCCAACTTTGTGTTGTTGAGTTTCCTGATTTGTGCCTTCAGTGGTCTGAATCAATAGGCAGGCAGGGGAGAAGGAGAAGACCCCAGAAGAGTTTATGACACCTGCCTGCTCCGACATGATACACACATCCCCACATTAGCCATTCTGAAGGTCACGATGGACCCTCATCCTACTCGTCGGACGCTCGTCCAAGGTGCTGCACTACAAGCAGAGATCTGCTGTCATTTTTATTATTTTTATTACCAAACATGTTTTACTGGAACCACTTTGGTGTCGTTAGAGCCATTTTGCATTATGGATGTCTCAAGGGTGCCCCCTGCAGGTTGTCTTGTTTCTCACACTTCCTCTCACTTCTTTTGAGACTTTTGAGCTCAGTTGTCATTTTCAGACACATGCAACCCTTAAAATGGACAGGCCATGCTAGTAGTAGAATAAAGCCCATAAAGCACTACACTTCCCAGCATGCTCAGCTGGCCAGTCTAACTGAACTACAGTAAGTAGTAATGTACAGTTATGGTCCTGAACTACATTGCCCAAAATCCTCTATGTTGGGCTGTAGTGTAGCAGGACTATGGAATGTACAGTAGCGTTAACAAATAACATGGACAGGCTACACACATAAATGTCTAAAGCACTACACTTCCCAGCATGCTCAGCTGTTCTGAATAACTAAAGTGTGGAGTTTGCATGTTCTCCCTGTGTCTGCGTGGGTTTCCTCCCACAACCCAAAGACATGCAGGTTAGGTGCCTTGGCAATCCTAAATTGTCCCTAGTGTGTGCTTGGTGTGTGTGTGTGTGTGTTTGTGTGTGTGTGTCCCCTGCGGTGGGCTGGTGCCCTGCCCAGGGTTTGTTTCCTGCCTTGCGCCCTGTGTTGGCTGGGATTGGCTCCAGCAGACCCCCGTGACCCTGTAGTTAGGATATAGCGGATGGATTGAGTGAGGTGTACACTGAAGTGTTTATTTCATGATGTGAAATAATTAAACACAGTGTACAATTATGGTCCTGGACTACATTACCCAGAATCCTCCACACTGGGCTGTATTGTAGCAGGACTACAGAATATGCAGCAGAGTTAACAAAAATGGAGATGGTGTGCAAGATGGGGTGTGAGGCTAATGTAGTTTAATTTGAAAATATCATAGTGGGCAGCATGGTGGCTCAGTGGTTAGTCTCACAGTTATGGAGTACTGGAATCCATTCCTCTGATCGTAGGTGTTTCCAGAAGTATTCCGATCTTAAGGATGGGCATGATATGTGGAGAGGTGGGCAATGCACTGTGTCCCATCCAGGGTTGGTACCTGAACCAGTGATGACACTGACTTGTTCAGCTGCCCCCACTGCCCGCCGTGCTTTCCTTATGAGTGGCCCCTACTGGCCATTCTTCATCATTTGCATTGCACCTCTAAAGGTGGCGACTTTGAGGATTCAGGGAAGTGCGGTGACTTCTCTCTGTATCCCTGGCAGATTTTCTGATCATGTGTGATCGGTCACCCATTTTGGCTAGAAGAAAGTGACAATGGACTTCTCCTAATGCCAGGACCTTCTCAATCATTACACCTGAGTCCACAGATAGGAGATCTGAAAAATGACAGGCCAGCATCAACTAAGAAGGAGTTGACTGTGGAAAAGTGGAGCCACCTGCAGATGGATGCAGATGTGTGGATACTTCTGTCCCTTGGCTCTCACAAAGTGCTCTGGAGGCCCAGCCTGTTGGCATTCCCACCTTTTTGCTCACAAGCTGCATGTCAGATTTGTTGGGTGCAGTGTGTATGTGAAGTGGCATGGTGGCCTCCAGTGTCCTGCTTAGGTTCTTTATTTGGTTCCTGCCTTGCTCCCGATGCCATGAGGATAGGCTCCGGCCCACCCTGATCCCGAAGTGGACTGACTGTTTGAGCATTTGTATTATGAGTAGTGGAGAGCCAGGCTGCAAGATGGCTTCATCTCTGAGACGATCCTGGACTGTGGACTCGGCCCTGGGCTCAAGTTCGACTTTTGTTTAAACAGAGGAGCTGCTGTTCAGTTTGCCATCCGAGTTTTCTTTTTGACCTCTGAAGTCATCTGGAATATCCCTGACCTTTGAAGAAAACAAAAATGAAAGTCACAGAACTGAAAAAGATGCATTGTTGAGCAGACCTAAAAATACATTTGGGTGAAATTTAAAGAGACCCTTATGAAGAATCTCAACCTGATATAGCGCCTTTCACAGCTCGCACCGTCCAAAGCACTTCAACCGTCAGCTCACTGCACACATGGAGGTGATGGCAGAGCAGAATCGGCTGGCTAGGCCCACACCTTGGCGTGCCAAAGCCGTGTCATCGTCAGATGTCTTTATATAGCACCTTTCATAGCTCACCCCAAGCAAAGCCCACCTACTGTCAGCTCACTGGGCACACAGAGGTGACATTATAGCTGAATCTGCTGGCCAGGCCTGTGCTTTTGGGGTGGCACAGCCAGAGTGTTGCACCCGTGTCACTGTCAAATGCCTTAACTTTAAATTCAGTGAGTAGTTGAGCTGCATGGCACACCAGTGCTGAAAATATTTGAAAATGGTACGGCGCCAGCATTTCGGGATTCACGGCACCGGAAGTAAACGTCGGCATTCTATGCAAACCAGGTGGGTCATGTTGTCCTTTCCCTTCCCCTCTTTCCTCAACACTCAGTTTTGCAGTTGTGAAAAAAACATCCATTTGGAGACAAAAAACGAAACAAAGCCACACGCTTTGACATCATTGGGACTCGGGGGTTTTAAGGGGTGCGTGTTGCTGTGCGATGGCGCGGCACATCCCCCAAGGGGGGGATTTGCAGTTATCCACTACTGAGGTCCGAAAGCTGGCATTGAAATCAAAGTCACCACTTCAGTACTAGCTGGTAGTCAGCAGTAATCGCACCACCACTGGAACTTTCTAGAAGAAGCCGCCATTTTTCCACAATTCCACCTCCGCAATTTCAGCCTGCTGTAAACATTGTATCATGGAGTGACTGATTCCTCCTTCGGATCTCCCTTTCCTTTTCTACTTTAATTTATTTAATGTGACGCACTTGCACTTTGTGCGCCACTCCTTTCTTATTGCAGTATTACCGTTGTCATAGCTTCGTTTGGCTCCATTGCCCGGTTGTTTGTGTTGGACGTTATTTTTTACAAAAGCTTTGGCAGATTTTATTCATTCAGATGTCATTTCAACCATTAGGAGAAAAGGCAAACACAGTTTGTGCCCAGGATGAAGTGTTTGGTTAATCCTAAAACTAAAAGCCAGAGATGGCGTAAAGAAATGTGCCACCAGTGGAGACCAGTGGGGTGGCACAGCGAGTGAGGGCCACGTCTCCCAGCCAGGGGAATTCTGAGCAATCAGCTGACACCTCCACAACAACACAAATCATGGCATGTGTGTGGCGCCCGCCTCGCCAGTACAATTGGAACATCAGCCGCCGGACTCGGCCTCGTTTACTCCTCAGGACATTTCATTGGGTACAAAGGACTCTCTGTGACGTTGTTATCTGAAGTGTTTCACTCTCGTCTGTCTCATCGAGTTCTGATCTCTCATGTTAGAACGCTGATTGGAACGCCGTGGCTGCCTTCTCCAACTCAATCACCGCGTTTAGACGCCATGCCAAGGTGAGTCACCCGGTTAGGGCAGAAACGTAATCTTACATACGGGAGTCCACTTCTGGAGATCAAAACACTCCGACGCCATTAAACTGAGCAAAAAATAAAAATAAAATAGAGTTCAACATCGTCATCGTCGCCCATCGCCAACCTGAAAACAAGCGTGAAGGTCTGGTGTTTCAGAGACACGTTTGGACCTTCATGTCCTCGACCCGAACTTCTGAGGATTCGTGGCATGAACGTCGCCTGCAGTGTCACCTGGTCACACTGTTTGAGCAGAGCCATAGCAAATACCAGGATGAAAGCTGAGTGGACATTTTATTAAAGAGTTTCTGTTAGCGGGTTACACGCAGCGCACTCTTCTACTTGGCTGTGAAGGAGCGATGTGCAGGTACGTGTGCTTCATGCCTCACACCCAGAGTGCTGTGATAATAATTCTAACGTGGAGATTTTTATTTTGATAAAATAATTATTACAGGACTGTACCAGCCAGGCCAGCTAACCTGGGGGAACACAGGCGGCCAATACAGTGAGCTAGAATGGCGGCTGTGATTTAGGAGGCCTCACCAACCAGTGTGTTGTGTAACGTGCTCCACACGTCAGGGCGCTATATAACCTTCTGACTCCATGGTGATGCCCAGCTCCTACTCTCATGGAGTATTCAATGCCCCCATTGTCAGCATTCAATCTGATGTTTTAAGTTTGATGCCCTCCCGTATTGGTCAACATCGCCAGAGGCCATCCTGCCACACATGCCTGATGTGACCCAACAGGGGCTCAGCCTGAGCAGGACGGGGTCTGAACGGCTCTGACTGGGACGTCAATGCAGAATGAAGGCCTGTCCTGCTCGGGGTACCGCTGAGGAGACGTCTCCAGTTTAGAAATTTCTATCACCGTTTAAACGTTCCTGAGAATTTTATAAAATCTTTTAAATGACACCGATGACATTTCAGTTACCGGCTACTTTTGAATGAAACATCTTTCTAAGAAAAAGAGTCGTAATGTCTGCCCTCGTAGTAACAGTGAAATAATGGCAAACCAGAATTAGCTGGAAATGTGGAAAAATCCATTGAAGGAAACTTATGGACCTTCAAATCAGAGGGGACTTCCAGGGTCGCTTGTGGTGAAGTCCGTCAGCCATTTTCTGTAGTGTGCATTAGTTCTGAATGTTTGAATATTTCATTTTTGCTCATTTTTATTATTCTTATTTTTTCAATCATTCTCTGTGTTTTCCGATGGCTGCCACCATTCTGGTTCTGAGGATGTGCGGCATTGACGGGCACGTGACATTAGGACAATTGCAAGGTGGCATACACAGCAAAGTGCCCCCTCTTTACGGCTGTCGTGATTCTGGGCACTTTTTTGCCTTTTCAACAGCTTTATGTTGCGTATTTTCTTTATTCTTTTTTTCTAAATATGGATTCTGTAAACGCAGATTACTTAATCCGATTTTGGATTTAATGAGAGTCGCACACATTGTCGCTTTGAACTTCCTGGCATGTGTCATTTTGTTTTTACAGTTTTAAATTGTTTAATTTTGCTGTGGGTTTGCCATTTGTGTGCCACCTGAAAGTTGTGGCCTTTGACGTCACTGGCACTAAGCTGGCAGAGGGTTGTGTGGGCATCCAAGATTGTGGATTTCCATTTGGATGAAAACAAAAAAGCTTTTGTAGTTCTTACGAGTTTCTCAAAATGTTTTCATGGCTAAGACTTGTGTGTGTTTCTCTGACTTTGATGTCTGGATTCTGATTTAACTCTCTTACTTGGTATATTCTTTCTCGACATTAGCTCTGCCCTTTCAAGTACATTTTTATTTTGTTCTATTCACTCACTGCTTCTTTTTCTCTGTTTTATTCCGCCAAGGTCCATTCTTATAGTTGTACTGATTCAGCAACTCAAAATGACGAAAAAGGGTGAGCAGGCCTCCAAATATCTCCAGCCAGACGAAGACTGTACTAAGCCTGATCCCAGGCCACAAAAGTCAAGAGGCAGGCTTTCAAAAAAACAGGACAGTGGCTTTAAAAGGCCCAAAAGCAGACCAAATGTTCAAAAATACACATGAGGGAGAGGATGACTGTAAACCTCTGGCTTGATATGACAAAGATGAGCCAAGAGACTGTATGAATGAAGACTTCCATCCATCCATTATCCAACCCACTATATCCTAACTACAGGGTCACGGGGGTCTGCTGGAGCCAATCCCAGCCAACACAGGGAGCAAGGCAGGAAACAAACCCTGGGCAGGGAGCCAGCCCACCACAGGGCGCACACACACACACACACATACCCCAAGCACACACTAGGGACAATTTAGGGTTACCAATGCACCCTTAATGAAACCCACACAGACACGGGGAGAACATGCAAACTCCATGCAGGGAGAACCCAGGACAGCAGTGCTACCCACTGCACCACCATGCTGCCCAATAAATGAAGACTTTACTCATATACACAAAAGAAGCACAAAAATGGTCAAACAGGTAAAATAAGACAAAAGGATGTCTAAGCAATGATTAAATCCAGAAAACAAAAGCAAAATTCAACCCAAATAAAACTCACAGCACAAAAAGCACTGATTGTGACAATCAGTGAAGTGAAGCTCTGAGGGACTCACTGCCAAGCCTGAGAAATAAAGACTGGGGGCGGTCCTTTAGCAGTGACATCATGATTAGCCCCGCCTCCTAAGGTTGCACCCACAGAAAACACGTAACAAACCAAACTAACAATAAACATAACAACATTAACAAAAACTGCAAGACAAATAATAATCCTAAACAGCAAGAATAAGAAAAGTCTATAAATAATGAATAATTCATTAATAATTCATTACATTTATATAGCGCTTTTCTTAGTACTCAAGGCACTATCCACACAGGGAGGGACCAGGAAGCGAAGCCGCAATCTTCCACAGTCTCCTTACTGCAAAGCAGCAGCACTACCACTGCATGATGAACAATCATCTGCTGATTTATGACCATCTGAGTTGAGGCGACTCAAATACAGTATATGGCCGAGGGCCCTAGGAATACAATAGAGTGATAATAATGTTCTGGAAACTGACAAAACCAGCTGCAGTTTTAAATGTTTTATTATTATTATTATTATTATTTTGGAGTTGGGTTTAACTTCTCCATGATACAAACTTTTCTGTGTGTGCGTTTTAACTAGGATTTCCACATGAAGACTTTATGGCTTTGAGTTTCTAGCTACTGAACGTGGAGAGGTTCTGGGACATACATGTCACCTTCTGGTTCCTTCATCCTTACCGGATGCTTGTCGTCTCTCCCAGACGACACACATTGAGACTCTGGCTGTTGACTTGATGACGCCAGTTTTGTTTTGTGTCTTGGTTAAGACCGGGGATCTTCCCTCATCTGCGATGGGCTGGCGCCCTGCCCGGGGTCTGCTTCCTGCCTTGCGTCCTGTGTTGGCTGGGATTGGCTCCAGCAGACCCCTGTGACCCTGTAGTTAGGATATAGCGGGTTGGATAATGACTGACTGACTGACTGATCTTCCCTCATGGTTCAGGTGGGCTGCAGTGGCTGCAGGTTTTTACTCCCATCAGTTTCCTCATCAGAAGGTGGTCCTTGCTGATAATGAAACTCGTTTTTTAACCGCATTGCCTTTTTGTGCTTTCATTCATTCAGAACAAATGTGAATTCCATTGAGGTCCTCACTTAAGGTCCAGGAGGGCCGCAGTGGCTGCAGGTTCAGTTTTTTAATTTGAACCCATTTATTTGGTGCTAAAGCAATTTGTTGTTTGGGTTTACATTTAGTTACCTCGCTTGTTACTCAATTACCTGTTTTAGTTTTAAGCAGCCGCGTTTTGCTTTTAATTGTTTCGTGTTTTCTTAACCTGGCGCGGTTAAAAACGAAATGCAAATCACAAAGACGCCAGCAGCTCTCCAGCTAACTTGGTTCCGTTTACAAGGCTGGACGTGCGTCTTGAAGTATCCCTGCTGAGGAATAAATGAGAGAAGAAGGGGGAGGATGGTGAAGCGCAAATCTGTTTTGGTCCAAAAAGCGCACGGATAACATTCTCGGAAAAGGAAATTGTACAATTTAATTCAAATTTGTCCTGGATGAATGACAGCACTAAAAAGCAGAAGTAGAGTGAAATAACGAGTTTCCTTATCAGCAAGGACTGTAACGTAATGAGGAAAATGGATGGAAAGAAAACTTGCAGCCCCTGCAGCCCTCCTCTGTCATAGAAGAACAGCCAGAAATAAAAAATAAATTAATAAAAGGCCAAAGTGTGTAACCAGGAAAGTCTGTGATAGAAGAATCAAGCCAAACCAGTAAAGAAATTTAGAGAAATCGGTCCTGGCCAGGAAATTAAGGAACAAAAAGCACTCTATAAAGAATCTGTATTCTGTCCACAATCTTGGTCGACAAGGAAGGGCACCTCCAGCCATGCCAGCCTGGCACCACGGTAGCCACTGTAAAGAATTAATGGTGTCCCCGATAATTTGAACCCCTTCAAATTGGAAACTAAATTGAAAATAAAATAACAAAAATGAGTTCAATGAGCTAGAAAATACAATACAATACATTATAATAGAATACATTACAATACAATGCAATACAATACAATACAATACAATACGATAGATAGATAGATAGATAGATAGATAGATAGATAGATAGATAGATAGATAGAGTGAAAGGCACTATATAATAGATAGATAGATAGATAGATAGATAGATAGATAGATAGATAGATAGATAGATAGATAGATAGATAGATAGATAGATACTTTATTAATCCCAAGGGGAAATTCACAAAATCCAGCAGCAGTATACTGATACAAAGAAACAATATTAAATTAAATAGTAATAAAAATGAAAAAAAGTTAGCATTTACTCCCCCAGGTGGAATTGAAGAGTCGTATAGTGTAGGGGAGGAACGATCTCCTCAGTCTGTCAGTGGAGCAGGACAGTGACAAAAGTCTGTCACTGAAGCTACTCCTCTGCCTGGAGATGACACTGCTCAGTGGATGCAGTGGATTATTCATGATTGACAGGAGTTTGCTTAATGCAATACAATACAATACAATGCAATGCAATGCAATGCAAAACAATATAATACATCCATCCATTATCCAACCCGCTATATCCTAACTACAGGGTCACGGGGGTCTGCTGGAGCCAATCCCAGCCAACACAGGGTGCAAGGTAGGAAACAAGCCCCAGACAGGGCTCCAGCCCACCGCAGCAATACAATACAATACAATACAATACAATACAATTTATTGTGTTAGAGCCCAAAATCACAGAAGAACTGCCGCACACAGGCCCTGCCTTTTTCTTAACTCTCTAAGAAAGACAAGGAAAACTCCCTCAAAAACAAAAATGGAAGAAACGTTGGGAAAGGCAGTTCAAAGAGAGACCCCTTTCCAGGTAGGTTTGGTGTGAAAAACAAGGGGTCAGTACAACACGATACTCCGGACAGAAGACAAGTTTTATTTTTTCCCCGACATGTCTCATCACCTTGCTGTATCTTTCCGGCTTCTATTGAGGACCTGCTAGAGGACCAGCCATTAGGTACAAAGTGCTTACTACGAAAATGAACCCTTGAAGACCACGTCTGAACATCCGTAACTGAAAGTAAGCAGAAACTCACACGCGGTATTCCAGTGGGCTCCTCTTCTCATACATTGCAAGGCTGAGACACCCGAGGAGCAGACTAAACTGGAGGCGTTCCTGCGTCACCAAATGGCGAGCTGAACTGCTGCCTTGAGTGGAATTTCTGTGAAAACTGGAAGTGGCTCGGCTTACTGTGAAGTGAAACTTGACTGGGGAGAATAAAATAACAGAAAAAAAAGAACATCCGTGTTTTCTAGCTGACCTTTTACAGGCCTTTGTCTACGTGTTGTTAAGCCCCTGGGGGTCACAGTCAGGTGATAACCTATTATTGATCAATGTAATAATAATGATAATAATAATAATAATAATGGAAGCCATCCTGAGTCTGTGGAACACGCTGTGTAAATGTGAGGAAATTCTGCGGTACGCACCAAAAACAAAAAAACGCTTCACTGCAACAAAATTTCCTCTTTGAATGATTCACTCGGCTCCTTTTTATTGTTTTCCAAAGGCTGCTGAGATCATCTGTGATATTCTGGACCTTTAAAACTGAAAATGAAAAAAAAAATGAAATCCACCCTGACGGGACTCATTCGACATTCGGCCAGGGGTACGGAGTGTGTTGGAACAGTGCAGGGACGACGCGGCCCCCCGCTGACAGCCACCCAGACTATAGAACATGGCTGACAAGAACTTAGGAAATTGGACAAGGCGAGAGGAGACCATTCAGTTCATTCGTCACTCGTTTGTTTATCTAATATCTTAGTTGTCCCAGCATCTCATCCAGATGCTTCCTGAAGGTTCACAAGGTTTCTGCTTGAACTCCATGTCTCGGTAGTTTGTTCAGATTCTCTCAACTCTTTGTGTACAGAAGCGCATTCGAGCTTCACTCCCATTCTCCACCGATGTCCCCGACTACGTGATTTATCTTTACGTTGAAAGAATGTGGCTGGACCTCCTTTATCGATGCCTTTGAGCGTTTTGAAGACCTGGATGAGGTCCCCATGCGGTCTCCTCGGCTTAGGTTTAATTCCCTGAGTCTCTCACAGTAGGATGTGCCCTTCAGTCCCATGATGCACCTGGCTGCACACAACACTCCAGATGTGGTCTCATTAGTGCCACCTACAGTCTGAGCATAACATCCCTCTATTCAGATTCAACAGTTGTTATGATAGCCCTCATATTTTATTTGCTTTTTTAGTCACTTCCGCACTTTGCTTAGATGATGACAATGTAGTGTCAACATAAACTGCTAAACCCTTTGTGGAAGTTCATCTCTGTATGTCAGGGTCACCCCTAACCATCTTGTATTTCATTGTGACAAGGCGAAATTTCCACTCTACACGTTTTCACCATCTCCTTAATTTTTTTTCCTCTGTGGCTCAAATCCAGCGCCGTACATTATGTTGCTGTTGTGAAGTTGCAAAAAAAAAAAGACGGCACAAAAGATGGTACGTGAGACTTTTAAAACGTATCGTGTCACTACGATGGGGAATATGCAACACTTAAATATAAACGCTCCACGAATGCATACCGGCATGCGAATGTAGGTCGGCATTTTGCTCCATCACATTGAACCGTTCATCAAACATCGAAGCGCGCACACATCGATCCCGGAGGATCCTCGAAGTGGCTTTCTGTCACACGTAAACAGAGACTCTGACGTCACATTCCAACTTTTAGCACACTGCGCCCCCCTTGACTTTTTGCTGGTACTGCAACTCGTGCACGTGTCGTGTTAATTTCTGAGGACCTGCTCAGAGGACGCATCAAATGAACGCTGGGAACGCGTGGCAGCCATGATGCGGGCGCGTACACGTTCTGAGCGTGAAGTATAAACGAGCCCTAAGTCTTATTAGTCTGTAACGAGCAGGAGCCATTTAGTCCCTTCTTGAAGATCGGGGTCACATTTGCAACTTTCCAGTCCTCAGCTACTTCTCTCTTTTCAAATGACTGCTCAAATGTGCCCTATAAGTTTTTATAGACACGTCTTTCATTTCTTTTAGTACATCTAATAAAATCTATTCAGGTCTGGGGGTTTTTATTAGTCTTCGGCATATCGAGGACTTCAAGCACAACCAGTCGATCCATTTTATAATCTCTAAACTCGGAGTGTGTTTTTACTTCTCCCTTTGTTTCTTCCTTTACTAACATTTGGTGGAATTATGCGTTTGGTTCATTTGCTGTTTCCTTCTCATTTTCAGTGACTTTTTCTTTGGTGTCCCTTAAATTCTCTTTTATTGTCTTTCTAATTGGAGTTACGTTCAGATCCTAGAGGGGGGCCGCCGTGGCTTCAGGTCTTCAGCCTAACCATTTTGTTAACTACTACCCCGCGTCTTCAAGGAGGACTCCAAGCAGACAGGGACTGGATTCAGGGTTCATTGGATCCATGAGCCAGCAGTGCTAACTAATTTCTGTGACACCCTGGTAACAGAACAGTAGAAAATGACATACATGACATTATTGTCTGATAGTGTTCTTCACCGATGATGAGCTCAGGGTGATAACACAGATTTACAAATCAATCAATCAAACAATCAGTCAATCCAAACACATGCGTATCGATGGCCCATTGTGCCATTCTCTTATGGCTGTAATCAATGACAGGCTCCATTTCTTCACTATAACAGAGGGAGTAATCGTGACAGTTTATTAGGTCCATGTTCATTGTTGGTGGTCTTGAGGTCTTTCCCTGCCCTTCAGTACTCATCTCTCTGTCCATCACACAACAGCTCCATTGCTTGAGTGGAACTGTCCAGCCAAGCAACGTGACCAAATGATGCAAGTCAGTAGAGGTCGATAGTGGCCGCAGTGGTCTCTGACCCTCTATGGGCAGTGACTCCTGAATTCTGCATGAGATCAGGTCAGCAGATATGGAGAATTTGATGTGAAAACAGTAAAGTCTTTGTTTGTCACAAGTTTAAAAGGTGGTACAGCAGTATGGGCAGAAGTCAGGTGTTGTGGACACTAACCTTGGGGCAGACTTGGATCTCAAGGCAGTAGCAGCCAGACCAGTTCCATGCATATCATCGGGGGGTACCTACCGTTGGAGCTCCCAGATCAGTAAACTTGGTGACAGCCCCAGAGTCCTGGTTCCAGATTCAGATGTTTCTCCGGCCCTTTTCAGCCTTCCAGGCCTGCAGTTTGGTAGGACAAGGCAGGACAGCTCTGATTTGAGCTGGTCGAGAGACCTCTGGAGGGTTACCATAATGCAATGGCATCAGCATAGTCAAAATTGGAAAATGGTGCTTTGGCACATTGATGCCATTCTAATGTAGTGATTAGCATAGAGGGCCTACCGTCCATGGTCTTAGGTTCAAGCCTTGGAGGTGTGACATCAAACTTCACATCTGCTTTGGTGTGAAGAGGTGGGTTTGTGTGGGACCCACAATGGACTGAAACCCAATTGAAGTTGAACACCAGAACTGCATAAAAATGGATCTAGAGATGGTGTAAGGAGCTATAAACAATTCTAATTCCAAATGACTTTGCTTCTGTCTTTCTCACAGGCTTTTCATCTTCTTCTACGAAGATCCACACCATCAATGGGAAAATCGGAGAGCTGGCAGTCCTGCCTTGCGTGGATGAGGGAGCTCATCCGAACCCAAGGGAGATGCGCATCTACTGGCAGATAAACAACGATATCACGGTGCACATGTACAACAAGGGCGAGGACGACATAAACTACCAAAACGAGAAGTACAAGGGCCGCACCAAGCTGTTTGTAGACCAGCTCGAGAAGGGCAACTACTCTCTTCAGATAGCTAACATCACGCTGGCGGACAGTGCGGAGTACACGTGCATCGCGGGCTATGAGCATTCGGAGCTCTCCAAAGTGACACTCCAGCCTGTTGGTAAGACCTGGCAAAGTTTCAGTTTCTGTGCCCAGAGTGAGGGTGCCAAGCCTGACCAACCCATTAGAAGCCAGAAGGTAGGGAGAACATAAAGGTGGCGTCGAATTGGCAAACCTGATGGCAGCCACTTTTGTAATTTGAACAGAACTGCGTGAGACACCCTGGAGTGACTTAACCGTTTCCAGGTTCATCCTGAGGTCCACCTGGGGTCCCCTCATCACCTCCTGACACTGGCTTACTCATTGTCTAGGAGATCTGAACCAGGCTTGGCTCCGCGGGTCATAATCTGGGCTGAGCCCCCCCATCCATGTTATTGAGTTACTTGTTGGATGTTTGTGACTCTGCCATGCTGTACACCACCTTGGTATTTCAGGTGCCCTCTTTCCATTTTTGGATGGCGCTGGGCTGGGCTGTCTGAGCCCCTGTGCCTCTCTGCTGTTACTGCTCAGGCCTGCCTCCTGGTGGTGACGCAAAGTGGTCTGATTAGTCATCTGTGGTCTTCACAAATTTTTATACGCCTTTGATTGATAATCTGTTGTCTTTATTGTATTGTTTGGAGAGACATGGTGGTTGGCACTGTGCAGTGACTTAGTTTCAAGTATCAGCTCATCACTTCTATGTTGGTGTAAGCTTCGTGTCAGTGTTTGATGGTGCCCTGACATGAACTGGCATCTCATGGGGTCTCAACTCCTTCCATGTGACAAGTGCTACCAGGTGGTCTGACGTCTCACAACCATGACACCCACTGCCTGTCTGGACCTACCTAAAGAGCTCTTGATACTAAAATGCACTTTCTCTCCTCCATTTAGCCTCTCTGCGACACCCGTTAGGCCTGGCACTCCTTCTGACTCAGCTCTTAACTAGAAGGGCTGCCCACCCATAGCACCTCAGTCTCCTCACAATTACTTCTGGGTTGTGGGCTTGTCTCCTTTAGAACCAGACTAGAGCTCCACCTAGTGGCACCTAGTGTCCCTCAAACTGAAGGGTGAAATCATGGCTCCGGGGTGCCTGCATAAATACATTAAGGGTCCTAACACCCTAAACCCAAAGTGTCCTGGAGAACATAAAGGACATTTCTTGCAAAATCTCTCCTCAGTTTGGACTAATTTTCTTCTTTGTGGCGTCCTGTGATGCCCGCTGTTCCCGCCCTGACCATTCAGCCCTTCTCACAGACATGTGCTGTCTATTGTGAGGCAACACAGCTGGCAGGGTTTCCAAGGGTAAGAGCGGCAACAAGATGGTACAGGGTAGCAGATAAAGAGGCTCAAATGGCATACTAGTGTAGTAACACAATTGCTACTTCAGGGCGCTATGCCCTCTGTCTTTGGCTCATGCTCTGGAAGGGCAACAGGCCAGGGTGCTAAAATTTATGTTTAGGGTGGAAAATGCATTACTGTCCCCGAGACCCCAAAGCCCCCTTTGGATGAAGAGAGAAGGATGACTAAGATGTGAGAATTCCTGGTGCCTGCAGCCATGGGCACAACCCTCAGTCCTGGGACATGGAGACTCACGACTGAGACGGGCCTGGGCAAGTGAATAAACAAGCAAGACTTTTAATTCAGAATCAGAGTGCAATAAACAGAGCATTCAATCAATTCAATAAAATGCTTGGGGTCCTCAGGTGCAGATAAATAAATAAATCAATTCCATTAAATACATGTTTAAAATCACGCAGGTTGAGAGGCTGAGAGTTTTCTCTGTTTTACCTTCCACATCAGGACATCGGGAATGACAACTTCATGGCCTGCTGCATCCCGGTCCACCATGCAGACCAAACTGCCCCTTCATCCTGTACCTGCAGTCCCCACAGCTGCCACCTCAGTTGCTCTCCACAGCTCCTGGGGGATCCTTGCCCTTCCCATGGATGAAGCCACGCCATGACCCTCCGGCCTCTGCCCATCTTGTCTGCCATGCCAGAGAACCACCACAACAGCCCCTGGTCCTGCTCACTTTAAGTACTCAGGATGACCGGTGCCACCCATCCCATCCTCTTCTCTCTCAAGTGCCTTTATGACATGCAGTCACTTCTCTCAAGGCTAAACTTCACAAGACCGACCTGCGCTGACCTGACCCCTTTTATCTCAGAACCCCTCAACTGCTGGTGCCCGTTAATTACCACATTGCATTCACGTGCGCATCTCACTCCAGTGCGAGTTAAGCCGGTGGGTTGTGTTAAAAAACACTCAGATCAATTAAAAAAATACCCCCTGCCCAAACTTGTCTCACCACAGGAGGACATGGTGGCATTTGTTAGAGGGGATGTCTGGGACAGCAGACAAAACTGTCAGTTTAAGGGCATCAGGAGGCCGAGGGGTGCAGGGACACCAGGGGCCAGTAGAGGGAGTTCTAGTCTGGTGGAAGCTGCTGAGCCCAGAGGTGACTCTGTATCTTGGCTGGAAGTGACCCTCAGTTGGCATTATAGGTGCAGAGTTGGAAAGAGAGTGGCAGGAGGAAGAGAAGGGCATGTTATTAACCATGATATTGGTTAGTAGGTGGGCACCGGATAGACGGGGCTTTGTTATGCTTCCTTTACTTTGTGGTTCTCCCTGTGATCTTCCCTCCATGTGCTCACTGTTGTTCAGTTAGGGATTGCCTCCTGGGTGCAGAGGACAGGCACAAAGGCCTCCACAGATCCCAGTATGCATTCCCATGCAAATTGTTTAGTGATGGTATCTTCCCATTGATTGATTGATTGACTGATTGAATGACTGATTGATCGATCGATCGATTGATCCTTTTTTTTTCTTCTTCAGCAAGTTTCATTGATCCTGTGATTTCGGTTGATGAACCGCGGGTCAATAACCAGGCCTCCAGGAATGCAAGCTGCAAGTCTCACAGTGGCTACCCAAAACCAAACCTGTACTGGACCGTGAGGAATGGGAGCACAGTGGAGCATCCAGAGGCGACTGGCACAGTGATCACACAAGACCCCAACACCCAACTGTACAACATCATCAGTTACATCACTTTGAATTACACCAATGGGAGCATCAGCTGCACCGTCGAAAATCCCCAACTTGGAGAAAACCGGACGTCCTCTGAGTGGAGTAAGTCAACTGTAACAGAACACTGGGCTGAGTCCCGGACCCCCCTCATTGGGGCAGGCGTGTGCTCTCTGTGTTCATGTGGGCTTCCTCCTTCAGTCCACACAGTTATTAAACCTCTGCTGGCCTCTTGTGGCTGACCCAGGTATTGCAGTCTTCAGCTTCCTGCCTCCCATCCATTGATAAGCTTGGGCAGTCTGGTGCCAACAGAATACGGGAACAGAAAATGGTGGGCTGGATGGGTCTGGTCAACTGGTTGGGCTTTTAAGAGGAACACCTTCTTGTGAGATTCCCCTGTTGTTGTTATTATTCATCCATTTTTTTATTTTAATGCACAGTAGAATCAATATGAACCTGAGCCTTGCCTGGCAGTGTCAAATGGACAGCAGGAACAAATACCGGACGAGGGCACACTCACTCATTCAAAGTGGGCCAGTTTAGAGACTCCAGTTAATGTGGGCATCTTTCAGATTTGACAGGAAATGTGGAGCACCACGTGGGCACAAAGAGAACATGCCAGCAGCACACAGACTGTGACCAGCATGAGATTTGAACCCGGGACTTTGGGGCTGCACTTCCATTCTGCTTCACTGTTATTGCAGTCCATCCAACTCCTATCTAATTTAGTGTTGTGGACCTCATAGACAGGGCACAACCTAAACCTGAATGTAATGCCAGTCAATCACTGGGCACAGTCACTCATACTGGTGATGATTAGAGTGGCTATTAAACTGGCATTTTTTAGGGGGGAAACAAAGCAAATATAATTGAAATAAAACCCCACTCAGACACAGAGAGAACATGCAAACAACACACAGACTGTGACTGGGCTGGGATTAGAACCCGAGACTCTGGAGTTGCAGAGGTGGTGCCACAGATCAGACTGCAGCCCGAAGGCCTTGGCGTTCTGTGACCTACGAATAGGAGTTTATTGACTGAGCAGGGGCTTCAGGGGGGATTCAGTTTTATGTAACAGGGTCACAAGGAGGCGGTTTGTTAAATTCTGGTTAAAACAGAATCAGTTTTAATAGGTTGACTGGGTGGCACAGCAGTTAGTGCTGCTGTGTCATGGAGTCAGCACCCTGGGTTTGAATCCCGTGCCTGGTCATGGTGTGGAGGTGGCATGTTCTCCTCACGCCTGTGTGTTTTATTCCAACTGTTCCCAAGAACATGGGATGTCAGGATAGCTGGAGGATTGTTAGTGTATGTGGACTGGCACCCAATCCAAGGCTGATGCCTGCCTTTCACCTGGTAGTACTGGCATGGCCGCCATGACCCTAAACTTAATGGAGTGTGTTACAGTTTTTCTGTCCAACCAAACCGGGACTTCAGCTCACATTTCTTCTTCATTTCAGGTTTGCTCCCCTCTGATCCACAGCCAGGCCCCTTTATCAAGGTGCTGGTGGCCTCCCTTTTTGGGGCAGTTGTCCTACTTACAATTCTGGGATTGGTGGTGAAGTGCAAGTGCCTTCCCAAGAAAGGTAAGTACTCGGCAGACATTTTTATATTTCACGAAGAAGATGAGACTGAAGAACGTCCTTGTCAGGCAGTGTGACCAAGTGGAGAAGGGACAGGCCTGCCGGCTCAGACTCCTCCATACGTGAGCTACCATAAGCTGCTCGTGGTACACTGTGTGTAATCGTAACGAGTGGTGAGGCAGAGGGAAAGACAGAAAAGGCCCCCCTTGGAGCTGGAAGGCTGAGGGGATTCACTGAGGGGGCTAAGATGACTTACCTGGACTCCAATGGCGCTGAATTGAAGTCCTGAGAAAAACCAGAAGGGAGGGGCAAAAATATTCTCAGAGCTGTGGGTGGGAAAAGAGCGAAGACGGTCAGTGACAGCGCCCCCCGGTGTTGTGAGGTGGTAGTGCTTACCTCTGATGAGCCTGGAAGTTAATCCTCTGATGCACATGCGGGACGTAATTCATAAATTATTGTATATAAATGTGTATGTGTAATTAATTACATATTAACATGATGATAAATCATATGACAGTGACCTGTTTCAGTTACAACACACTTCAGAGACACAATTAAAATAATCACAAGTGAGTGAGGATTACGTGACTCGTTCTCGGGTAATGATTGTGCTCAACCACAAAGGAATTAGAGCAGGACTAATGCCGGAGCAGTCAAGGAACAAACCAAGGAACAGTGTGTGTTAGCTAAAGGAGAAACCCGATAATTATTAGAAGTTAGAATAATATTTTTATATGGTTCAGTTTTGTGTGACTGATTTGATGAATATACAATGGGACGTAAACCTTTTAGTTTTCATTTTGCTAATACATTGTGGAGATTCAGCCCGGACACAAACAGGCAGACACTGATAGTTCCAACACACATGTACTTATTTACAGTTTTGTCCTCAATAAAGTCCTGCACAGCACACAGTGCCCCTTCACCAAACACCCTTAAAGTCCAGGCCTTCCAATGGACCTTTCTTTCTTCACCACCTCTCTTCCTCTTTCTTGAGCTTCATCCTCTTCCTTCCGACTCTGGCTAATGACTGGAAAAAGGCGGCCTCTTTTATATTCACCCGGATGTGCTCCAGGAGCCTCCTGACGATCTTCCTGCGGCACTTCCTGGTGTGGCAAAAGTGCCACATAAGCACCTGGAAGCACCCCGGGTGTCCCTGGTATTCCTTCCGGCAGCCCCTCGGGGTGTGGCAGAAGTGCTGACATCAAGGGCTCCTCACTCCTCTGGGTGCCCCCTGGCGGTGGCCACAGGCCCCTACAGGGTTGAGCTTCCATACTCAGCTCCTGTGGCCCCCATTCAAACCAGGGAGGCATAGTCCCTCTCCAGGTCCTTCCAGGTGTCCCAGCTGGGCATAACCCACAACCGACCCCCACAACATATATTCAGTTTAAAACAACACCACTAGTGAATTGTACGAAACAATCAATACATTCACCTTAATAAAAGGACAAGTGTCTGTGTATCAGTGTCTCCGTCAGGTTGCTATACCTCTGCCATTCCAACAGGTGGTGCACGTCAAACATTAACACTGCTTTTATGAATCCCATACCAAATGGCATATAACAGAGACATATGCAGTGCATTTGTTATTCTAACAAATGGCGCATCAGAAACATTTGTTGTAATGCATTTTTTACTAAAAAATGGTTGTGACACGCCATCTGTTGGAATGACAAAAGAAATGGATTTAATTACTACAAATACATTTCAACAGATGGTGCATATATCTATCTATCTATCTATCTATCT
Source organism: Polypterus bichir lapradei (assembly GCA_026402145.1). NCBI lineage: Eukaryota > Metazoa > Chordata > Cladistia > Polypteriformes > Polypteridae > Polypterus > Polypterus bichir. The sequence goes on along the minus strand of JANRMT010062834.1, from coordinate 64,567,444 downwards.
ATCTATCTATCTATCTATCTATCTATCTATCTATCTATCATATAGTGCCTTTCACATCTATCTATCTATCTATCTATCTATCTATCTATCTATCATATAGTGCCTTTCATATCTATCTATCTATCTATCTATCTATCTATCTATCTATCTATCTATCTATCTATCTATCTACAACCCCCAGCCGACTGCCACAACATATATTCAGTTTAAAACAACACCACTAGTGAATTGTATGAAACAATCAATACATTCACCTTAATAAAAGGACAAGTGTCTGTGTATCAGTGTGTATGTCAGGTTGCTATACCTCTGCCATTCCAACAGGTGGTGCACGTCAAACATTAACACTGCTTTTATAAATCCCATACCAAATGGCATATAACAGAGACATATGCAGTGCATTTGTTATTCCAACAATTGGTGCATCAGAAACATTTGTTGTAATGCATTTTGTACTAAAAAATGGTTGTGACACGCCATCTGTTGGAAAGACAAATAAAATGGATTTAATTAGTACAAATACATTTCAACAGATGGTGCACTGCAAACATTAATGAGGTTGTGAAGCCAACCCGGACACAGACAGGCAGGACACCAATTGGCCACACACAACACAGTTTATTTACAAACGGGAAGCCTTTCACAATTGCTCCCCACAGCACAATACACAGGGCAAAACACCAACACCCATGCCCTTCTTGCCGCCAGTCCTTCTCCCTCCAGTCCTCCTCAGGCTTAGTTCTCCTCCTCCCGACTCTGGCCGATGACGGGTGGGGACCGGCCCCTTTTTATAGGGCACCCAGAAGGACTCCAAGTGTCCAACGAGCTTCTTCTGGTCACACTTCCACGCGCCCCCTGGCGGTGGCCACAGGTTCCAACAGGTTTGAGCTCCCATGGCCCCACTGGAAACCAAGGGGTCTGCCCTCTGTTGGCCCGGGGGAGAAACTGTCCTGAAAATACTCTCTGCCCCGGGCCTTCCACACTCAGGGTGTCCCAGCAGGGTAAGAACTCCAGTCGCCCGCCACAAGGTCCACGTTGATTACTTAGATTTCTCAGATGGGTAGCACAGTTAGTTCTAATAGAAATGCATTGTATGATGAAGGAGACGATCATCAGTGACATGATATCGATACAGTTTGAACTCCAAGAGTCAGAAGCGAAGCCAGTCGAGACTCGAGTTTCATTTTAAACATCTGGCAGTGCCAGAGAAACTAAAGACACTGATGACATCACGCAGGACATGCATGGCTCACTGAAGAGTCGCTCAAAGAGAAAGGCTCGTCCCCGGGTTGCCCGTCACCACCATCATTAGTGCGAGTTTAGGGAGAATTTCTTGTTCACTGGAAACAATTGCAGGCCCTGGTCTTCATCATTAATGGCGTTCAACGGCTTAGCCACACCTCACGGCGGCAGGTAGACGCACACTGGTCCATAGTGTGTGGTGGTCTTGGATATCTAAGTACCCTTCAGACCTGCTAGTGCTCAGTTTATGTTTGTGCTGCTGCTGCTTGATTGTTGTCTCCTGCACCTGACAGTGAAATGGCTGACACTTTTACAGAAGTGGATAAGCAAATCCACAGGAATGGAGTCCCTGGATAGCAGGAGTTTACTGTTCTGTTCACTGAGCTCAGTTTGGTTCATCCGACTTGATGCTGCCAGGATCGGCTCCACATGTTACTGACCTTGAAGAGGCTTCCTGCTTTCCTTGAGCAGAACACTCTCTGCCTCCTTCTGCGCTCACTTCATTACAATTACAAAGGCTGTCCGATGGCGAGACCACCTGCTGTTCACTCACTGAGGACGGTGTGCATGTGACTAATGGCAGGCCACTGCTGAATAGTTTTTCAGGGCCCCTGTAGCCCAGGTTAGCCCATGCACACTTCTGGTTGTGTCTGCATCCCTTGGTGGACTGGCACTGGGGCGCTGACCCCCTTGTTCCCAAGTGCTGCTGGGAGAGACCCTGAGCTGGATAAGCAGATCTGATGACGATGGACTGATGCGTTTGACTCATTGGGCGTGTGAAACGAGGGGCGTCCTGCTAAACTTGTTCCTGTGCTTTAATATTTCTTAGGAGGCCAGAGGGACATCCCAGTGGAGCTGCTGTTGGACCACATAACACGTCCTCAGGGTGAGTGGTTCCAAAATATTCTGACATATTTGGTAAGCATTTGATCACAAATGAATACATTTAGAGTGCGTCTCATTTGTCACATCGCAGTCGGATGTCCACATTCGTTAATGAGGCGGAGTCTTCGTCAAGGCCAAAACAAGGGATGGAGACCCCCCCCCCAGACTCAGCCAAGACCCCTTAATACTACCTGCTGACTTCAGCCTGAGTGGCCAAAAATGGGGAGCTGGCAAAACTACTGGAAATGTACCAAAATATAACAGCAGCCACAAGGGGGCAGTGTCAGCATACATGAGATAGTGCCAGGATCAGGAGCAGATGGCGCAGTCCGGTGGTAAGAGGAGACGATCCTCAGGCAGAATCGCCGTCTCAGTGAAGAGCGGAGCAAGATCAGGGTCCAGGTGGTCTAATCGCAGCTCGTCTCGTTTTGGCTTGGGGTACACCAGCATGATGTGCTGCTAATTATCGTGGAATTTGGGAGACTTACCAGGTTTGCTATTTGGTTTGGTCTACTCCCACCATGGACACACAGCGATCCTGTCCAGATAAAGTCTCGAGTGGCGCCAATTGTCAGTCACGTAGGATTCTCTACACAGGGACTCGCTGTCACCCGCGCCAACAAACATGTGGCATTGTCACAAGGCTTCTGACTTTGGCTTTGTGCCACTTACCAATCAAACAACGTCTCACTTTGAAAGCGGTTGTTCGAATTGTGGAGGAGCGAAGTCACAGCCCTGATTAACCCAGAGGGCAAGAAAGCAGCAATCCTCCCCACATTAGGTGCCACCTTATTATGTCAGTCACTCCACATAAATGACAAGGTATAGAAATATAAAAGCACCGAGGTATTTACTAATGTATTACACGGCCAAATAGAAGAAAACATAACAGAAAATAAAAGAGATAGCAAAGTCGGGGAATGAACTGTCTTAGAAAAGCTGACAGAAAATCAGAAATATCAGAGGTGGATGTTGTCCTGAGGAGCTTTTAGTTTAGCGATTGGCGTTCTTTATAAATGACGTTCTCCGATGTCAGGATGAGATGGGCTCACATCTCTCCATCTCTGACGTCACTTCCTCTGCTGCCATTCTGTCGTCATCTCTATTGGTCACTCAGACAAGTCACATTTATGTTAAAATGAACATGTGGGGTTTTGGGTCATGTGACATTGCACGCATCTGATTGGCTGTCTCGTCCTGATGACGAATGACTCTGATTGGAGGGTTTGATCTTTTTTAGTTCCTCCGCACTTCTTCCTTTCTCAAGCTGTAAACTAATTCTCTAACGTCAAGTCCTGCGGCGTCCATCAATTCCCAGGTTATAACTGAAGTGGGCTGTGTGGCTCTGCATGGCTCTGCCTGGCTCTGCGTGGCGTACACTTGACTTCTTTTCTCTCCGCCATTAAGTTGTAAGCCAGTTGGCACAGAGGCACTAAGGTGATAACTTACTGGTACAAGACAGGAAGAATGCAAGACAAATGGTGCTTACAATGCCTGTAATTAAAGGGCTGTGAATTCAGTTCATCCTGCTTCATTTAAACAGATCAACAAAAATAAAAACTCGGCATTGGCCATCTTTAAAGAGAAGCAACATGGAGTCTGAACATCACAAACATCACTTTTGAAGAGTAACACGTTTGTCACCTCAATACAAATTATAATAATGGATTGGAAATATGAATTGATGTACTCGTCGTTTGGCTTTGTATGCATTTCTCTACTTGACCAAAGTTGTCGCCATTTCCCACTTTACTATTATAAATTACGACTTTTGTGTGGAAAGTTGCATAAGCACATTTCTGTCTGTATTATAGTGCCTTTCACATC
>JANRMT010062834.1:64517676-64533490 GCA_026402145.1 Polypterus bichir lapradei | reverse complement strand
ATCAGTCAACCAGGCAGTTTTGCTACCAAATTTTGGGATAATACATAAGATCCCCTCCAGTTAGGATGAAGACCATCTCTTCTGAAAAATCCAGGCCTTTCCCAAAAATCATCCCAATTGTTCACAAATGCTATGCTTTTATTTGCACACCAGGTTTCTAGCCAGCAGTGAAGGGAATGCAATCTGCTATAAATCACATCCCCTCTATATAATCTTGGTAAGGGACCAGATACAACTAAATTCTGACATTTTCTTTTAGCTTTGGTGCATAGAGAGATGAAGTTCCGCTTTAATACCTCAGATTGCTGTAAATAAATATCATTAGTGTCGATATGCAGCAATAAGGTAGATACTTCATCATCGGCAACACGGTCCAAAGCGGCCTCTATGCCAGAAATCTTGGCCCCTGCGAGGCACTTAACATTAACTGCTGGTTTAACAGAGTTTGGAATTCTAACATTCCGCACTATGGAATCGCCAGTTATGAGCACTTTATTATTCTCAGTTTCCTCAGACGCGCTGCAGAGAGCTGAGAATCTGTTCTGGGTCCGAATTGGTGACCTGGGTGCAAGGGGACTAAATTTTGGCTTCTTAGACCCCCGTCTTACTGTTATCCACTCGGCCTGTGCTGCTGATTTCGGCCGCGCACTGACTACAGTGGGACCAGGAGAGACTGAGGCCGAATCAGACGTAGCCGAATTGTCTAAACAAACCGAGTCGATCCAATTTTCAGTTTGCCTAATCGCTATCAGATTCCTAACGCGGCCCTCTAATTTGCGTATTTTCCCGACCAACTCTAAATTAACTAAACACTTTTGGCAGGTGAAGCTGAATACACAATGGGCGGTCGGAAAATTGAGAGTCCACCTTATGAGAAGGATTTAGGAGTCGTCGTGGACTCTAAGCTATCGACTTGCTGACAGTGTTCAGAAGCCATTAAAAAGGTTAACAGAATGTCAGTTTATATAGCGCCTTGACGTGTGGAGTACAAGTCACAGGAGGTTCTGCTCAGGCTTTATAACACACTGGTGAGGCCTCATCTTGAGTCATGTGTGCAGTTTTGGTCTCCAGGCTACAAAAAGGACATAGCAGCACAAGAAAAGGTCCAGAGAAGAGCGACTAGGCTGATTCAGGGCTACAGGATATGAGTTATGAGTGAAGATTAACAAAGCTGAGCCTTTACAAGAGATGAAGAGGAGACCTGACTGAAGTGTTTAAAATGATGAAGAGGAGACCTGACTGAAGTGTGCAAAATGATGAAGTGAATTAGTCCAGTGGATCGAGACGGTGACTTTAAAATGAGTTCATCAAGAACACGAGGACACAGTTGGAAACTTGTTAAGGGTAAATTTCGCACAAACATTAGGAAGTTTTTCTTTACACAAAGAACGATAGACACTTGGAATAAGCAACCAGGTAGTGTGGTAGACAGTAAGACTTTAGGGACCTTCAAAACTCAACTTGATGTGATTTTAGAAGAATTAAGTGGAGAGGAGTGGTGAACTTTGGTGGGCTGAATGGACTGTTCACATCCTGATTCTTCTGATGTTCTGCTGATTTGTTGTCTGACAGTCCTCTGTGTTTTTGTGTCACAGACAGGATGTGCAGCGTTGTTCTTAATGGCACTAAGTTTTTTCTTCATTTTCTATTCCTGTACTGCCTCAAGGGGCTCCAGAGTGTGAGTGAGGCTGCCCTTTTACTGAGCTTGTTGATTTGGTGGTTCTCTCTTAAACTGATGTCACCAGCCCAGCACACCACACTGGCCATCATAGAGATGTAGAAGACGTGATGGATGTCACTTCCCATATTAAAGGACCTCGGTGTCCAAAGAAAGAGGAGCCTGCATTGCCCTTTGTATTCTAAGACCAGTCCAACCTATCATTGATATGGACCCCCAAGAACTCTTAGCACCTTTCACCTTAGTCAATAGTAGAAAGTAATTATAACCTGGTTAGGCAGAAATTACATTTTTTGTTCAAGTTGCAATCGGGGTCAATATTGAATGTTTAGTTTGTTTGACCTCAGCAGCTGAAGGAGGCAAGCCCACCTCCCACCATTCTCACCACATTCTACAGGGGCACCTTCGAGAGGGTCCTGACCAGCTCCATCGCCGTCTGGTTTGGGAACGGCAGAGTCTCTGACTGTGAGGTCCTACAACGGGTGGAACACTCAGCAGAAGAGATCAGTGGGACCCTCCACTGTGCCCTCCATTAAAGACAATGGCAGCTACAAGGCCTACTGCATTGTGGAGGACCACTCCCACCCCTCAGATGGTCTCTGTGTCCAACGTCCAACTGGCAGATGGACTGCAGCATCTGAAAGGTTCTGGAAGGTTCTACGACAGCTTGTACCCCTCAGCGGTCCAGACTGTGAACTCTGTGCTGCCCCCCTGGCATCAGATCTGCTCCTGTCAGCTTACTTATATGCAGTATGTTTGTTACATTTGATACTGCTGTTGTCTGTCTATCTATCTATCTATCTATCTATCTATCTATCTATCTATCTATCTATCTATCTATCTATCTATCTATCTGTTTATTTATTATGTATCTCGGTGGTCCTGTTATTTGATGGCTCAGGGTCGGACATTGTAGGCCTCCTGGTTAAGGACCTCACTCAGGGGCCCAACAGAATCAATTCCTTTCTGTCAGTAACGGGATTTGAAGCGCTAACTGTCCGGACCCCCACACACATCCTTAGCCACAGAGCCGCAGCTCTTTATTTGTCATGTAAAACTGCTAATCAAAGCAGCAGCTCGTATTCCGCAGAATCCCAAAAACCTCGGGGACACAACTGCAAAAACGTGGCCATCCTTCAGCTTCTGACGTGTCCGGAGAATCCATGATAATAACTGATCCAAGAGTCCTGGATGGTAAACGTGGAGTAAGAAGCTAAGCAGTACATGAAGTAGCAGATCGAGAAAACTGTCATCGTCTGGAAACTGCACGTTTAATCCATTATGGACATGAAGCGTTGAAATCAAAAAGACAGACGAGTGACTCCCTGACTGCTTCTTCTCGCTCACCTTTAAGGTCCGTGCCATACCTTATTTGCCCCAGCAGCCCCTCCAGCACCACCTGAGGCATTCCAATAGAAAAACACTTACGTGGCTGCTGGGATTTGTAGTCCATTTAAGCAGCGTTTCCTAAAACTGCTCTGGCACCCCGTCCACATGATGGCAGTATATGAAGGAGCAGATCTGTGCAAACAAAGTATAATAAAATCTTCAGATTCACCCGATGCACTACTGGAAACCAGTGCATGGAAGCCAACACAGGTGTGATATGACCTCCTGACTCTGGTGGCAGTTAACACGCTGGTGGCCACATTCAGACACCAATGACCAACAGACAGAACTGCGGTGATCGAAGAGTGAGCAGACCAAAACGCAAATAAGAACTGGCCAGTCATTACATGAGAAAGATGACCTGACTTTAGGAAAAAACCTACAGTAAGTGGAAATTAAAGGTCTACCACAAAATGGGGGACAGCAGTGGACATTAAGGGGGGTGGCTGAAGCCAGGAAGGACTTCTTCACACAAAGATTTGTGGGAACCAGAAAGAAACTACTGAGGCGTGGAGCTGAAGAAGAAACCTAAAACACCCACTAAGAAGGACCAGAAGGAGACACTGGACAGCTGAACAAGCAGGAGACAAATGGGTTGGATGGCCTCCTCGCTCATTTGTCAGCTTTCTTATGTGGGAACATTTCACGCTGCGCTCCAACAAGAAGGTGAACTCCATAGAGTGCTGTTCTTCTCAGCTAGTTAAGTTTTGCAGATGATACCAAGCTGGGTGGATTGGCAGATAACGGAGAATATGATGATTCGTCACAGTGGGACTTGGACAGCAGACAGGCTTTTGGGCAGATTTATGGACGATGAGATTTAATGTCAGTAAATGTAAAGAAGTAAAAATGTGAGCTTTGAATACACAATGGGAGGCCTGAAAATCCAAAGTACGCCTTATGAGAAGGGCTTAGGAGTCTCCTTTGAAGGTGATAACTGAACGGAGGTCCCAAGTGGACAGCCTTCTGTATGGAGTGATGGAGTGTAGACGAAGAACCGCAGGTGTTAGGAGCGCTCCGTCAGCTCAGACCCCATGAATGTCAGGCACGGGATGTGAATACAAATCCAGAAAGCTGTCATCCTCGGGAAGCTGCACATAACTTTTGCTGTTCACTTTGCTTCACATGATCAAACAACTTCAGTGTGTTTCTCTGAAACAGATTGATCTCTTAGTATGAAAAGACAGACAATGGACTTCCTCCCGACTTCTTCTGGCTCACCTTTAAAGTTTACGCCATGCTGTATTTCCCCCCCAGCAACCCCTGTGGCAACACCTGAGTCTGCCCGATAGCAAAGTACTTCCAGGGCTGCTGGGATTTGTAGTCCATTTAAGTAACACTGCTAAACCTGCTCTGGCACCCTGTCCACATTAGCACACTGACCAACGGAACCTGGCATTTTCAAATTGACCCTAAGGGTGTTTGCGTGAGGTGGTCCTGTAATGGACTTGTCCAGTTTTGCATCCTTCCAAGCACCCAGTGCTGCCCGGATAGGCTCCAGAAGCCTGTGACCCTAAACTGGAGTAAGTGACTTTGGAAATGCCTTCTTAATGTAATGGAGCGGTCGAGTCAAAGATGTGCCCAATGCTGCCCACTATAGGGTGGTCCAGATCTAATTATGCAATTTTCATTGCGCTATAGCTTATTAAGTTTATTACATAGAAAATCACCCGAAAAATCCCGGACCATCGAGAAGTGTGCGAACTGACAACATGAAGAATCGTCTTCGCGCCAAACTGGAATCTTCCCCACATAAATCAAAGTCATCCAGGCGATCTGGATCAGCTTTATTAGATCTGGACCACCCTGTAGTGGCGTGTAATGCGCAAGTTCCAGCTTCAGATCTCCGTGCTGGGGTGGCATTCACTGCAGGAAGGCGCCCTATAAAGTCGAGCTTGCCGGCCCACTCATTAGGAGGGTCAAAGCCTTTCAGAAATGCACAGGTTGTCTCCATGGTAACAGTGCCACTCGAAACAAGGCACCAGTGCCAGGCCAGCTTTAATGGGCTAATACTTTACAGGAAACACAAAGTATAACTGGAATTGGTGTACTTAGTGCTTTGGGATGGTGTTCACTACAGGAATGAAACATAAGAGGAGGTTTATACACCATGAAGGGCGCTATATAAAGTTCATCATTTCATCCATTTTCCTACCCCCTTACCAAGAACAGGGCTGTGTGGCATTTGGAGCCTATCAAGACAAGCATGGGGGCTCAAAGCAAGGAACAACACCTGGACAGGGTGCCAGCCCATCTCAGGGTGAACATTCACAGGACAATTTAGTGTCACCTGTCCATGTAATCTGCATGATTTTGGACCAGGGGAGAAACACGCAGACCACATGCAGGGAACACCCAGGACGTGAATCTGGGTCACTTTGTTGTGTGGCAGCACCGCTAACACTGTGCCACCATGCCACTCCGTTAACGTTTATTTGCATTGTCAGCAATGTATACACTGCTGCCCCCTACTGGCCAAAGTACTAAATTATAAGGCACAAGGTTCCAGCCTCTGTCCTCAGTACCGGTTTGTTTCTGCGTCATCACCTAGGGGTGATATTCAAAATTAACAGACACTATATAAAGTAAAGTTTGTTTACATATTTATTTAAAGGGAATAAAACATTTCAGAGAGCACAGATAGCAGAATATCTCCATGTCAGTGGTGCCCTTAAACCTCCACCAAAGTGCCAGCTCTAATGGGTGACTGTGTGACAGAAAGTGCAAACAATAACTGGAATGAGTGCGCTGAGTGCTTCAGGAAGATGTTCACTATGGAAATACAAAATATAAAGTTTGTTTGTCTGCCAAGAATGTCGCTGTATAAAGTTTAGATTCCCTTTTTTGGTATTGCCTGCTACATACACAGTGCTGGCCCCTAGTGGCCAAAGCTCTGAATTGTAAGGCAGCAGCTGTCACCCTCAGTCCTTAATACTGGTTTTCTTTCTGGGACTTCACCTGAGGATGACATATAAAATAAGCGGGCACTATACAAAGTAAAGTTTTTTTACATAATTAATAGTAAGAATAAAGCATTTCAGACTCCATGTCAGTGGTGCCCTTAAACCTCCTATTGCAAAGACACCAAAGTGTGACCTGCACCAGTGCCATGCCAGCCTTAATGGGTGACTATGTGACAGGATATGCAAATAATAACTGGAGTGGGTAAACTACAGAAATCCAATATGTAAATTTCGTTAATGTGTGACAAATGAAGTTAAAGGTTCACTTAGTTATTTAGGCGCTAAGATGTGCAGCATTGCCACCTAGTGGCTAAAGCACTGAACTGTAAGGCACAAAGTTCCACCTTCCTTCTTCATTTGTCACTCTGTATGTGACTGTGCCTTAAAATGGCGACCCTGATTTTCCATATAGGAAGGCGCTCTATGAAGCACAGTTTGTTGGAATATTAATTAGAAAGAATAAAACATTTGAGTCAGGACAAGTGATCAGAAGGCCACATCTTAAAGGCAATGGTGCAGTTCAGCCACTCATTACAATGACACCAAAGTGTGACCTGCCCCAGTGCTGAGCCAGCTTTAGTGGATGAACGAGTAATAAAAACTGGAATGAGCTCACTATGCGCTTTCAGATGGCATTCACTACAGTCAGCCGATGTATAAAGGTTGTTTATTTCTCGAGAAAGGCGCTATATAAGGTTAAGATTCACTTAGTTGTAAAGCCTACACATTGCAGAGTGCTGCCCCCTAGAGGCTAAAGCACCACATTGTAAAGCATGAGGTTCCACTTTCCAGTCCTCAATACTTTCTGTATGTGAATGTGCCTTAGAATGGCATTGAAGATTTTTACTCTAGAAATGTCAAGCATTGGACTATAAAGAACACGATTCACCTCCAGTCTTCAAACCTGCCTCCAGGTGGTATTTACTAGTATGGCGCTATATTAAATAAAGCATTGGACTGAAAGACACATGATTCTGCCATCAGTCCTTGCTCATGGTGTTCACTCTTGGAAGGCGCTATATCAGGCAGGCCCCATTGGCTAATTGAAAGGCCGCAGCTCTCGTTCAGCGTGACTTGGCCCAGCACTTCTCCTACTCTAATGGCTGAACAGATTACAGGACGCCCCAAAGACACAAACACGTGTCCTGATTTGCCCGCAGGTCCGGCACACCGCTGGCACTTTGTACACGGCAGCGTTTAGCGTGTAACAACAGTGCGGAAATCCTGCTGAAGCCGCTGAGATGCAGGCCTGGTGAAAGCTCATCGAGGCCGCGCTGTGTGACTTCGCCCCGCATCTCCTGGTTGTTCATTTCAGCTGAAATGGCCCCCCGTCGGGCACAGTCATTAAGAGCTGCTCACCTCGAGTTAACATGATTTGAGTCCGGCGGCCGGTGGCCTGGTGCATCACTCGGCTGCCTCCTGCCGGGACAAGCTGGCTGCAAATTAACTCTTGTCTTTGAGCGCACCTCCCATTCTTAACATCCTCGGAGCTCAAAGGAGGATAAATGGGATTAGCCGTCGTGTCGGGCAGGATGCAGCCCTTCATGTGGTGCCATGCAACGCTACCAACGGTCACAGAGGTCAATTTGTGTAAACATGTGTGCTGGCGCTGGCCACGTCCTGTCGTGTGATTTTGTCCATCCCACCGGGGACGTTTTAATTCATCAGCAAAGGGTGGGACAAATGCCAATGCGTGACACCCATCTGTGGACACGGGCGCCAGCTGGCGTATACAAGGTGGGCCCAACTGTGCTTGGCGGGCCTTTAAAGTTTATCTTTTAATTGCTTCTCCATCATGGATGTCTGCACACCCGGCCTGGCAGTCTCTCATTGTAAAGGGGCTGGGGGTCAGAAGGCCTTTAACATCTGTCTGCTTTGTTACTCACCTGTGGGCAACCAGGAGCCAACCCCAGACTGGGCACCTCAAACATGAAGGGACCTTCCTTTAACCAGCATAACTCGCAGGCACATCCTTGTGAAGGGCACTACAGCAGATAAACTTGCTTGAACTCTACTGCTCTTGTTTTGTAAGCCACGCTGTGACATTTGAAAGGCACTATATAAAGGATTTTGAGGGCAGCAGGGTGGTGCAGCGCTTAGTGCTGTGGGTCCAGGGTTGAAATTCTGGCCTGGTCATCTCTCTTTCTCTGGAGGTTGCATGCTGTCCCTGTGCCCATGTTCAGACCTGGGCAAATGCTTGAAAAATGCAGTTCAATGTAGAAAAGTGCCACACGTGGGCAAATGGGACGCCAAATATAAATACAATATAAGCTACGACATCTGAAAAGGATTTAGGGGATTACGCTGGCACAATGTTCTCATTGACTAGGCAAAACTGCCCAGGATCAGGCATAGGGTGAGTAGCCACAGGCCAAGGGGCACCAAAAAATAAGCAATTGCGATGGTGCTGATCTCCAATGTGGACCTTCTCCTCCTCCCTGCACAAGATCAGTTTTGACTCTGACCACACACACCTGGAAGGGGGACTCTATTATGGATGCCTCTTTCTGGGCACTTGCAACCGAGTCTACCTTGGGGGCGCAACGTACCCTTAAGCCGACTGTGCCCGGGAGGCGTGTAACTTTAATTGTTGGATTGTCACAGTTTGGAATTCTAACATTCCGCATGAAGGAGTCACCGATTTGGAACCCTGCGTTGTTCTCGGCCCCCATACACGTGGTGCTGGGTGCCAAGTGTTGAGTCAGGGTCTCAACTGGTGCCCTGGGTGACTAAACTTTGATTACGTCTCACCGTTACCCACACTTACTTCCATTGGTGCTGCCAACTGACTACAGTGGGGTCTGGAAAGACTGAAGCCGAATCACAAATGGCCGACTGTCTAGACAAACCAAATCGGTCCAATATTTGCTTCGCCTGATTGTTCTCGGGTTCCTCCAAAGCACTTCAGGCAAGTGCAGCTCTCTGTACAGCTGGCTGGAAATCCTAATGAGAGAAAACTGCAGGGACACTCAACATATAAATATGAGAGCGGATCTCCGAGCTCAGCTTTGTCTTTGTGTTCCTGGTAACTTCAGAAGTGCTGCTCTCGCCGGGGAGCTGAGCGGGTTGGCTTCCTCCACTGGCTAGATGATTGACTTACCTCAGTTCTTGTGTATTCTGTGTTAGCCTTTCATTTGAATTTCATTTAATTTTGATTTATTTATGTTCTCTTGGCTTGGATCAGTTTTTTTGCTCCTGGTAAGGTGGTGTTTGCTGCTACGAAGCACTCCACCCTTTCATTCATCCATACATGAGATGCTCCTGTGCTTCTGCTTCCAAGATGTGCTTAACAATTACACGCTGATCTCAAATGTGCCCTCTCTCCATAAAATACTTGAACAAGTGTCTGCTACTCAGCTTTACTGTTAGTCTCGTCACAGTTTAGTTCAAAGATTGGCTTCACCCCGGTCACAGTATGGAAACAGACATTCTGATGGGACATCTTCTGACACCACGGACCACTCCAGTCTGTCACCAGTGGGCTCTCAGGTGCCATCCTTGGTTTAGTTCATATTTATCAAACCAATTTCAGAACATACAGAAGCTTGATGACAGTACTCTGTGATTACACCTTTATGTCATCTATTCCTCCTCCTCCTCATCATCTCATCTTCTGAAACTGCTTCTCCTGGTGAAGCTTGCAGTAGCGGCAGGCCAAGCAGGTCATCCCAGACTTCCCCATTCTCAGCTTCAGATTTTCCAGCCCTACCAGGGGAGATCCTAGGCCTTCCCAACTTGTCCTGGGTCTGCCACAGGGTCTCCGCCAAGTGGGACATCCTCTCGATCTTCAGGTTCTCCTGAATTGCTGAGCTTCTCACTCTGTCAAGGAGTGTCAGTCCAGTCACTCTGCAAAGAAGAGGATTCATTTCTGCTGCTTGAGCTCGCAATCTCATTGCTCACAGGTGAGGATGGACGTGTGATCAAGCGGTAAACTGAGATCTTAGCCTTCAGACTCTGGTCCTGCTTCACCACCACGGACTGGTGTGGCACCTGCACAGCAGCTGTGATCCACTTGTTGATATCACACTCTCTGTCACTCATGAACAAAACCCGGCATACCGGAATTCTTCCACTAAGGGCAGATGTTCGCCCCTCACCTGGTCAGAACATTGCACTCTTTTCTGAGGCAGGACCGGGAGCTCATGCTTGGAGGCGCTGATCTTCATCACTGCTACTTCACACTTGGCAGTGAATCTCTCGAGTGCATGCTGAAGGTCACAGTCAGAAGACACAAAGGGGACAACATCATCCACATAAAGCAACAATGCCACACTGAACCTTGATATCCTGAATACCACAGACAGGAATGGTGACAAGACAGCAAAGATGGAGTCCAACACCCACAGTGACCAGCTACCAGTTTCCTGTGCAGGTGTGCAGTCGTCAGCTTACCAGCATTCCCTCTTCTGCAAGTTAAGGGCCCGACTGCAATGATTTATAAAAAGAAGGTAAAGCTGTGAACAGTTTCATCATTTAAGCCATCAAATCTGGTGACATGACCCGTCACTCTTATATTTCGGCCAGGGCTCCTCCAGTGGCCGGGGTTCATATTCCTGCTTAATGTGCTGCTGTTTTTTTTTTTTGGTTTTGCGTCATTGTTTTATATTAATGTTACTTTCATGTCTTCTATGCTTTGTGTACTGTGCCTTGGAGGTGGTCCGTGTCTTTTGTGGGAGGGTCTCAGTTGGTTACCTGGGTGACTAAACTCTTATTTCTTAGCCCCCCCACATCTCACTGTTACCTACTCTCACCCCATTAGTGGAATGGTGAGGATGAGGGGAGTAGAATTGGCGAAGGTGGATGACTTTAAATACTTGGGATCAACAGTACAGAGTAATGGGGATTGTGGAAGAGAGTGCAGGCAGGGTGGAGTGGGTGATGAAGAGTGAAGAAGAGTGGCAGGAGTGGTTTGTGACAGACGGGTACCAGCAAGAGTGACAGGGAATGTCTACAGGACGGTAGTGAGACCAGCTGTGTTATATGGGCTGGAGATGGTGGCACAGAGCTGGAGGTGGCAGAGTTAAAGATGCTAAGATTTGCATTGGGTGTGACGAGGATGGACAGGATTAGAAACGAGGACATTAGAGGGTCAGCTCAAGTTGGACGTTTGGGAGACAAAGTCAGAGAGGCGAGATTGTGTTGGTTTGGAGAGATGAGGGTATTTTGGGAGTATTGTGCCAAGGATAGAGTCGCCAGGTTAGAGAAGAAGAGGAAGGCTTAAGAGAAGGTTTATGGATGTGGTGAGAGAGGACATGCAGGTGATGGGACAAGATGATCCGCTGTGGTGACCCCTACAGGGAGCAGCTGATAGATGCTCACCATCTGGAGTATTTCATTTTGAACTTTGAAGGCTAGTTTCCCCATTTTGGGGCCTGCTGGGCCAGAAGCCAGCAGGTGGTAGTTGTTTGACTGGCTGGATTGGGGTGAACCCCTTCTGGGCTGGCCATTGAAGGTTCTGGCCTACTTCTAATGGGTCTTTTAGGAACTCTTGTACCATTTTCACCACATTAGAAACTCCTGAGTGCATCACTTTTGCAGTTTTAACACACATGAAGGAGCAAAAGGTAAATTGTGAACAAAAGAATAACAAGGAGAAGATTTGAGAATCAAAAATACGCTCAGGGACAATCCATGGGACAATGGCATGTCTTTGGGGATGAGGGAGACAACAAAGACACATACAAGCCACATATGGACAACACCGGGGGCAGACTTTGAACCCAAGACCCAGGAACCATTATGCAGCATCACTAACTACCAGGCCACAGCGCCATCTAGCTGGTATGATGGTTATATTCTTGAGACTGTTTAATCTTATTAGGGGGTGGGGGCTGAGCCCCTTTTGGCAGCATCAACTACAAAGCCAACCCTGAACAGGGCACTGATGCATGCCAATTGACTAAACCCGTACACTTTTGAGAGGAGAACCAGATATGTAGTAAAACATGAAAACTCCATATTGGCAACAACTGCATGTAGGAGTTGAACCCAAGACCCTTTTAAGAAGCTGTGAGAGTCTCAGAGCCTCTTAATCCCATTCAGGGCCTGCACAGCACACAACATCGGCTAAAGGGAAGGATGCCATGGCTGGAGGGGGCACTGATCCATGCCAGGGCCGGTTTAGATTAACCAATTGGCTCTGGGGATTGTGATATCTCAGGCATGTGGACTCCATATGGTCAACAACTGCAGATGGAATTTGAACTAAAGACCGTGGGTCTGTGAGGTGGCAGCAATGACCACTTTGCCAACCAGCTGTTAAAACATCACAGATGTCATTAACCGAGCCTCCTAATCCAGTTTAGAGTCCTGAGGGTGGCGGACCCTGCCCTAGAAGTCATGGGAACAAAGTAGGGACCAAGCCAGGGAAGTGTGCCAGTCTGTGAGAGGACCAAATTCAATCTGACAAATATAGAGTTGACAAATCAGACATGGACAATAACTGGCACAGGATTTAAACCCAAGACCCAGGATCCACCAGGTGGCATCACTAACTACTGGGTAACTGTGCCATCCAGCTGGTATTATAACATTCTTGGATCTGAACCCATACTGGCATCTTCAACTGCAAGGCAGGAGCCACCTCTAGAGGTGGGCATTGATCCATGCCCGGACCAGTTTAGATTTCCCACTTGACTTAACTCTCACATCTCTGGGGATGTGATGTATCAGACATGTGGGCAATCTGAACTCAAGACCCTGGGTATAACATCAAGGCAGCTAGTATAACATCACGGATGTCATCAACAGAGCCATTTCAGGGTCCTGAGGGTGACTGACCCGGGCCCAGCAGTCCTGGGACCAAAGTAGGAACCAAGTCAGGGCTGTGTGGCAGTCTGTGGGGGGACCAAATTAAATCTGACCAATGTAGAGTTGCCAAACCACACATGGACAATAACTGGCACATATTTTGAACCCAAGACTCGGGATCATTAACCACTGTGCCTCAATGCCACCCAGCTGGCATAATATGATTCATACTTTTGGTAAACCGTAAAGTTCTCAGAGCTGCTTAATCCAATTACAGGTCTGGGGTGCCTGAACCGGTACTGGCAGCATCAGCTACAAGGCAGGAGCCACCCATGGACAGGGCACAGATTATCTCATGGCCGTTTTAGACTCCCATTTCACTAAACTCACTCAAATTGGGGCCTGTGGGAGGAGAGCCACCGCAGACATGTGGAGAACAAGCAAAGTCCAAGTTTGGTGGCTGGTAATGATGATCTTTGGTGGGCTAAAGGGCCGGCTGTGGACAAAACTACTGATGGAATCCAAACTCAGGGCATAGGGTCTGTGGCGGCAGCAGCACCATCCACTGTGCCAGCTGAGCGCCCAGCATCATTTGTTAAAGTAGACGCAGCTTCAGAATAAGTGATGGGCATCTTCATGGAGTCCTACACAACAAAAGCGGCAGCGAAGCTCTCGAGCCCCCCCAAATCCCGTCCAGGCTCCTTCAGAAGGACCCGCTCTCACAAGCCTTCTGCAAACAGCGTGACGGCCGGCCAATTTGTCCTGACAAATGTGTGGATTTGAGTAACCTGCGCTCTCGAGGCCCGGTCCGCACACAAGTGCTAACTGTTTGTGTGCCAAGCTGTTGTGAAAAGCCCCCTCATTGCAAAGTCAGCCCATTCAGCCCATTGTGTGCCCGGCTGTGTAAGCCTTTAACCTGTGTCCGCACCGGCCGGGCTGGACGTCGTGGGCGTTTTGCTCTCGTCCTCGTCCTTCACACAGGCGGATAATAGCCGGTTTCATTAGCCGCACAATATGTCAAACTCGAGCTCGCCTCTTAATCTGCCGCCCCTGTAAAATTTTGTTTTTCTTGCCGGCTGCATTGAGTTTGGAGTTGGCACGACAATGGCCGAGGGCCTCCGCGTATTAATCCAAGTGCTTGAGACAATCTCCCCTACCTCTGGGGCGGCTCCCTGGCATGCTGATCAGCGGATTAGGCCCGTCCACGACATTAGGTCAAGTGTCTGCTTAGAAAGGAGAGCTTGTCGGGGGGCCGAGCCCAAATCCAGCAGTTGACAGATCGCACTCGCATTTCCCAGCCCACTTGTCAAGACTTGGGCCCATATCTTATGAATTGCAGAAACGGCGCCCATCTGGTTTACTCCTGCCGTGCCGCACGACACAATTTCTCCTTTTCTGACTCGGATTCCCCGCGTTTGCTTTAAATCACCGCCGGGGTTTTGCGTTTCTCGCTTCTCACCAACTTGGATGGGGGCGATCAAGCGGGCACCCTGTCGGGCTCCTTCTTATGCTGGCATTGTTTCACTTGTCACTCATGTCACCTTTTGTCACTTCAACACCATCTGTCTTTATGTTTTATTGTTTCAATTTTATGCTGGGAAGTTATTATTTGTTAATGTGTTCAAATGCATCCTTATTAATCATGGCAACCTGTTACATGATGGTCCGACATCCAAAGAAGAATTTCACCACCTTCTGTACCCGGGACAATACGGGATTGATGACTAGATGTAAAAGGCACTACATGGCAGACAGAAAACTAGGAAAAGCCCTGAAAATGGACAAATATGAAAGGCGCTATATAATACATGCATGTGAAAGGCACTAAATAATACATGGATATGAAAGGCACTATATCATGCTAAATTAAATTCTGTTGTTGTTCATCACGGCACCAGAAAATGACGATGTGAAGCATGCTGGGTGGACACACTCCACTCAGCCCCCACATAGAAAGCACTGACAGGTGATGTGAAGAACATCATATTCTCTCGTTACAGTGACACCTGTCAAGGGGTGGCATATATTGGGCAGCAATTGAAGGAAAAATGGGCAAGCGTAAGGATCTGAGTGACTCTGACAAGGTCCAAATTATCACAGCAAGTCAACATCTCAACATCAGAACATCTCCCATACAGCAGGTCTATCAGTAAGGACTATCAGTAAACTGGTGCCAAGGCTCATTGATACCCGTCTGGTCCAGTCCAATACAAGAGCCACTGCTGCACAAATTCCTGGAAAATGTAACGCTGGCCATGAGAGAAAAATATCAGAACTCAAAATGGGTCACAGACCTGTCAGCAGACCCTGAGGACCCCTGTGCGTCACTGAAAGCACCAAAAATGGGATTGTGAACGTGTGTCACTTACCTGGGGAAGGATGTACTAGGGGAGGAGGACAAGACAGGAGTGGAGTGGAGTGGAGACAGTGTGATGCTCTGGGCATTGTTCTGCTGGCTAACCTTGGCTTGTGCCATTCATGTGGATTATTATAAAGATTATTTTGAAGACCATGTATACCTCATCATGATGGCAGTGGCTTCTTTGAGCAGGAGAATGTGCCAGGCCGGACTGCAAACATCTGAGGAACATGACAAAGAGTTCAAGGTGTTGACTTCTTCAGATCTCAATTTGATCAAACATCCATGGTATGGGCTGGAAAAACAAGGCCAGACCATGGAGGCCCCACTTTACAACTTTCAGGACTTCAAGAATCTGCTGCTGACATCTCGGTACCCGATACCACGCGCCATCTTCAGAGGTCTTGTCTACTCCATACAGGCCAGAGCTGTTTCAGTGGCACGAGGGGGACCTACACACCGTATTAGGCAGGTGGTCTGAATGTTGTGGGTGATCGGTGTACATGTACTCTGTGCACGGGATGATACAACTGCTGATATCTATCTATCTATCTATCTATCTATCTATCTATCTATCTATCTATCTATCTATCTTATATATAACGCCTTTCACATCTATCTATCTATCTATCTATCTATCTATCTATCTATCTATCTATCTATCTATCTATCTAT
>JANRMT010062834.1:64499914-64517276 GCA_026402145.1 Polypterus bichir lapradei | reverse complement strand
CCTTCCACTACTCTTTCCCATAACTTCATGCTGTGGCTCATCAGTTTTATCCCCCTGTAGTTACTGCAGTCCTGCACATCCCCCTTATTCTTAAATATCGGCCCACCAGTCCACTTCTTCTCCACTCATCAGGCATCCTCTCACTTTCTATTAAACAATCTGGTTAAAAACTCCACTGCCATCTCTCCTAAACACCTCCATTCTTCCACAGGTATGTCATCTGGACCAACGGCCTTGCCATTCTTCATCCTCTTCATAGCTGTTCTTACTTCCTCCTTGCTAATCCGTTGCCCTTCCTGATTCACTATCTCCACATCATCCAACCTCTTCTCTCTCTCTCGTTCTCTTCATTCATCAGCCTCTCACAGTACTCTTTCCATCTGCTCAACACACTCAACCCAACAGGACTGAGCCACCAAGGCCCAGCATGCCCTGTAGGAATCTGGGGTACTGTAGCAACCCAGGGGGACAGTCAACTAGTGATCTGATGAAGCCCTGAGCAGGCTTTCTCTCTTCCAGTAATTCCATTAAGAAAGCATTGGTTGTCCGTCACCACAGCACTGATTCACGAGAATGGAGATAAAATATTCCAAAAGGGTAAAAAAAAAGGAGGCAAAAGGAGTCGCCTGCAAGGCCATCCAAAGCAAACAAGCCTGAATATGAAATCCACAAGAGTAATCCAAAGAAGCAGAGCAAAAGAAGTCATAAAAAACCCAAAGGAAATATGAAACTCGCAGAAAAAAAATGAACCGCAGCGGACTTCATCTCCCTTCCTTCCCTTTCATGGTGATGGACGGGCGGCCCAGGTCTTCCCACACTAAAACTAAAACACACTTGACGCAGCCAGGGCATGAGCACGTCGGTAGAAAACTCCTTGAAGGGATGGCAACACCTTTGGCCACGGGATTTATCGAACAACTATAGCGACCGGTAAATGATTTGCAGCAATCTCAACGTTCAAAACGATCAATTTAGATGAATACAGTACAGGTGAGCAACACATGCATCTTGCCGTGTTGTGATATGGTTTGTTACCATGAAGTGCGACCAATCAGAGAATGAGACATTGTAATGAGTAGGATCCAATCAGGGAAGAGCCATGTTATAAGCATGAACCAATCAGAGCACGGTCTGCATGTTGTAAAAATCTCCATTTTCCCTCCACCCAATGTAGTAAATGTCTCTGGGGGGCATTTTCAAAAGTCTCTAATTTGGTGGGGGGGGGGGGTTTAGTGTGGACTAAGGTCTGCATTTTTAAACTAAAGCATAGCAGTTTGGACGTAGCCTCAGGTTTACGATTCATCGTTGTGATAATTTTGCCCGCTCTGGCACTACGGCGGTCGTGTGACATCCGATACCCGCCAGCCCCTCCTCAAGGGGAAAACATATTAACCAGGATGGTCCACCGCGGCAAAACAGTACAATTGGGGACGACACGGGTGCTGACCATATGGAACCATCTTTGTTCTGAGGGTCCTTCAAAGGGAGCCCCCATTACTAAGTATTATGAAGCCATTGTTTCGCGGCGGGGTTCGTTTTAGCCATTTAATTTCATCTGAATGGCATCTGCGTGTTCCCCTCGTTTTTTTCCCTCCCCCTCGCCGCCCGCTCCGGCCCAGCGATCAGAGGCAGCTGGTCAGTAGAGGTTGAACAATGGCCGCAAGAGTGGAAAAATAAGGCAAGGGAGCGTGTCGTGTCTGCAGATGCCTGGGTCTGCCCGCATTGACCCCACCGGCCTCCCCTTAGCGGGACGCCTTTTGAGTCACAGCGGGGATCCCAGGCTTCCATAACCACGGCGGCGGGCGGGGGGCTCCATGAGAGCGCTTTGTCCCACATAAGCGGGGGAGGTTAGATAACACGGAGCGCCAATACATACGCTTGACAAGTGACACAAAATCAGGGCCAATATGTGCGCAAGGTGGCTGAAAGCAACAGGCGGGCGAGGAGACAAAGCGCCAGCCTCATTTACCACCAGGCCGTCCAAAGCGGCAATTAGCCCACAAGAGAGGAGAAGAAAAAGGAGGTCGGATGGATCTTGTGAATTTACGACGCAAATGGCGGTGCTCATTAGCATACGCTTGCCTGCGCCCGTTATTCTTCCGCAGCTGAATTCACTTGACCATGCCAGGCCTCGTCGGCGCCCATTCTTAAACGCTCCGAGGCCCGGGCCCTACCGCTTTCTTTCTATTCTTTGCTGCCGGAGCGAATGTCAGCCATTCTGTGGACTTCCACATTTTCTTCATGAATAAATTCTTTCAGTGTCCTCTCACTCGAGTGACAACTCCCACGGGAGACCTGTCTGTCGGGGAGGAAATGCCACCTCTGTGCCTACTGGCGGGCGAGGAGCTCATGTAAAGGGGGTAGAGCTGGTCAGATTGAACAAAAAGGAGAAAGTGATGAATGAGAGGGAGACGCGTCAGAATCCATCCATTTGTGTGTGCGCCCTGAGACGGCCCTCTGAAGCCGAGACAATCGAGGGGTCTGCACTCAACACTCACTGACACGTCCAAAGCGACTTCCAAATCACCATGTATAGTCTGACTGAGGGAGTGACTTAAGTAGGTATGTGGTGGACTGCCATCACTTACAGGGCTGCAGCTCCTTAGGATGGGGGACTGAAATGCTATATAGTGCCTTTCATGGCAGCACTTCTCAAGCAAGGGATCACCACTGCCTTATTCCTACCATTGCAGCCTTGGCATTTTGGAGTGACTTGCTGAGCACCACACAGGAACTTAAAAATAAATAGCAATAAGACATTTAATTTATATTGCGCCTTTCTCATGCTCAAGGCACTTGGTGGGATCTGAAGTTGTTTATATAGCGTCTTTCACAGACACTATCTATCTATCTATCATATAGTGCCTTTCATATCTATCTATCTATCTATCTATCTATCTATCTATTATATAGTGCCTTACACATCTATCTATCTATCTATCATATAGTGCCTTTCATATCTATCTATCTATCTATCTATTATATAGTGCCTTACACATCTATCTATCTATCTATCATATAGAGTCTTTCATATCTATCTATCTATCTATTATATAGTGCCGTACAGATCTATCTATCTATCTATCTACCACCTCCTCCAGCACCTCAAGGCTTTCCCAGTCTGTCCAGCATGTCCTAAGTCTGCCCAGAGGTCTCCTCCCAGTTCCCGGGGGTGACGCCCAGGAGGTTCCCTAATCAGAAGCTTGAAGCTCCTCGATTGGATCCTTTGGATGTGGATGTGCAGCAGCTGTACTTTGAGCTCCACCTGCACATTTATGTTTGAGTCCTTCACCCTGTGATGGTGGCTTCTGTCTGCCACTGGTTTCCATGATCCAGCTCTTTGGTCATTTCCACAGCTCATGCCCGTCGGTGAGGCTAGAAATGTAAATTGACGGGTGAATCGAGGGCTTTATCTTTCTGCTCAGCTCTTTCCTCTAAATGACTGACCAGTATAACGTCTGCATGACTCTGGATGCCGCTGTGACCCACCTGTCGGTCTCCTTCTCTCTTCGTCCCTCGCTCATGAACAGGACTTTAAAATACTGAAACTCCTCCACATGGGGCAGCTGCTCATGCCCAGCCAGGAGGGGGCGCTGAGAGCCATGACCTCAGACTGGGAGGTGCTGCTCCTCATCCCGTCTACTTAACACTGCAGTGCGTGTCTGAGGTCACAGCCCGATGAAGCCAGCAGGGCCGCAGCGCCCTCCTTAAGAAGCAGACGTGAGACCCTGAAGTCACCACACTGGTCACCTTCCACTCCTTTAGGCTGCATCGAGAAATTCTGGCTATAAAAAATTCCAAAGAGAATCAGTGACAGTGGGCAGCCCCGGCAGCTGTGGCGGGTGGTCAGTGTACAGCAGCAGCCCCCCATGTCAGGGTACACCAAGAAGAGGCACACCAGGCGAGTGGTCAACTTAACTGGTGCCCTTTCTGTGCTGAGTGCACTTAAGGACCCCCACACCAAGGCATTGAATGCACTCACATCCACTCTGTCACAAAAGGCCACATGGGTGAAGCTGATGCTCCACACTGTGACGTCCTTGGAAATGGCAGGCTGGCAAAGGAGGTTGGTCAGCTGGACTGGGAGAATACAGGGGTCTGATATAATAAGGAAGAACTGCATCAAAGAAATGGTGATAGCAGCCCCCAAAGATTGACAAGAGTGACAGCTACTGCCATCTGGATAGGTATGACCAGGTGCTGTAATGACAGGTCACAATAACAGAGAGTAGTTGGGACACCAGCTGGGTCGTCCCATTTAATACGGTGATTATACAACCTTCTTGAGGCAAAACAATAAGAAACTCAATAGGCTGGCATGCTGTCACAAAATAGGGTCCTTCACAGGAGCTCCGTCCGGCGGCCTACTCAGCTTGTAAAAAGACGCCTCCTTCTTATATCACGTGGGCCGGAAGGGCCGGGGCTAAATGCCCTCACTCAGCGGTTTCATGAAGCTACGGGGAAAAAAAGGAGAAGAAAGGGTCAGCAACAGTGCCACCTCTCGCCTCAGTGGGTTATTACATACGTCGAGCGAGCCGGCGAGGACATGTGCAAGCGTGACACGGGTGATGCCATCCAGACTGAATGTGTGCCCATGTGCTCAACCGACTGAACGTTGGCCAGATGGACACACAGTGTCATTGTGACAACAGCAAACACGTCCTCCAAGACCAACTCCTCCAAGATGGCCTCAGACCAGCCAACCCTGTGGTGACCTGGAGCAGCTACAAAGGACAGCTGGCATGGACATCTGGTGATTGAAGAAGAAGAAGAAGATGAAGAAGAAGGTGATCTCACAGTAAGAGCTGCATTCACTTTTGTTATTTTTCTGGTGCATTGGGACAACAATGGCTTTGCCCCAGTCTGCTGGGCACTGTTTTTCTTTATCAATTTTATTACACAGTGTGGACGTCATTTGAACGTTGTCCACCAGCCTGCAGTATTTTTGCTGTTTTATTGTCCATTCTTGGTGCCATCTTTACCTTTGCGTTCTTCATTGATGCTGCTGCTGCTGCCACCACTTCTTCCTCAATGACGTTCTTCAGGTCTTCTTGCCTGCCAGGCTATAAAGAGCACGGGGGGCAGAGCCTGCAGGGACCGTGTCAGGTGGCACCACCCCATTAGGCTCACTATAGAGAGAACAGCAGTATAAGTTAAAGAACACATAAAGACATCATTATCATTGAACTAATTAACAAACCATAAAACACTAAGAGAGTTTAAATTAAAAATTCAAACTTAAAAGGAAAGACAAACCAGCCAGGGAGGAGACCCCCTGGCCGTGTCCTAGTAACATCAAACTGTGGGCCCACAGCTCACTTAATCCAAAGGCACTGAAACAAGGGTCTGGCAAGGTGGGTGAGGCTCCAGTGATACCCTAAGTCCTCAGTGCAAATTATGGAGGGCAGCGGGCAGTGGCACAGAGCAGGGAATTTAGGGATGGCAAAAAAATCTGGTGCTGCCTGGAAGATATGGGGTGCTGGGTGCAATTCTGGGGATGGCATGAGGTTTGGGCTTGGAGTTGGCAGCTGAGTTGACAGAAAGTGGCACGAAGACATGTAAGCAGGGGGAGAGGGGTGGAGGACACTTCAGGAGTGGTGTGGTGTCTGGTGGGCTCTGTGTCAGCCTGACGGTGGTCCCAGTGCGGCTCTCGTGTGTTTTACTGCTTTGCCATCTTCCATTGATCAGTCTGCTTCTATACAGGGAAGCTGACGTTTAAGACGTTTTGGATTTGGTTTCTGTTTTGACGCGGTTTAGGTGCCACTCATATTCCTCCATCATCTGAGCTTGACCCTAATTCAAGATGCCAGAGAGCTGGAGCTGACCTCAGGCAAGAGGAGAGCATGCCAGGGCATCACAGGGCACACTTGCTTCTTTGGGTTAACTTAGAGCTGCCAGTCAATCTAAGCCTGAAGGAGTTTGCAATGTGACATGGGCAGAATGGGCAAAGTCCACATAGACAGTTACCGTCCCACCGAGCTGTGAGATGCTGTAACAGCTTTAACTACTGTGCCACCGTGCCACTTCCAACATGCACCATGTGAAATGAAAACTCCACTGAGACACTTTGGCACTGTTCACTCTGAGATGATCCATCAAGCAAATGTGGAAGGAGTCCCCTCACTGCCAGGCCTTACTGTGTGCCATGACACATGGGGGCTTCCAAGAGTCGATTCACGTGCCAACGTGCCACTCTAAATGTAGCACCTCATCTCATTTTGCTAATCTTCGGTCCATTGTGTTTCTAACACTTTGCCCCATCTTGACATGAGATGATGACAATGTTCAAACTGACGGTCACTAACATGGACAAAGGTGACAATGACAGTAGGTTGTCAAGCATTTCTAGGCAACAGGAAAATTCCGATGCCAGTCTGAGACAGGTCCACTTCTTCCTTATGCTTTACAAGCCTTATTGTCACATAGAGAGTAGAGTGGAATTCTTACTTCCAGCCATCCATTATCCAACCCGCTATATCCTAATTACAGGGTCACGGGGGTCTGCTGGTGCCAATCCCAGCCAACACAGGGCACAAGGCAGGAAACAAACCCCAGACAGGGTGCCAGCCCACCACAGGAATTCTTACTTGAATGTGCCAATCACTGCAGCCATGGCTGAACCCACACAATTCAATTGAGCCTGTTGGGCACAAAGCAGGGGTCAGCATTGGATGGGGTGCCAATCTGTCACAGGGGAAGTTGAAAAATGAAATAAGTTAATAAAGAAACTGACCGGCGGCCATTCAAACCAACACAATGGCCAGCTTCATACTCATGTCAGTTGGGCTCACACACGCCATCTGTTGGTCGCAAACAGTAAATCAGACTGAGAGTCCCCTTCCTGATGGACAGGAGGACAAAATGGAAACCCCCTGTGAGTAACACTTGGCATGAGCAACATAAACTCCATGTGGCGGAAAAAAAGACAGCAGACAGGCCATGTCACCAAAGGTCATCTTGAAATGTCATCACATGGCCACACTGTCCCTAACAAGCATCAGATGTGGCCGACTAGCACAGGCGATGGCACCCCCATAGCATCTTGGCTGGTGTGTCATTTGTGAGGTTTACCTTTAGTATCAAAATGGCGGTGGGATTGGCAGTAAAGATGAGATGGTGGGTGGGGGGTCAAGGACTGGCACCCCCTGATATGGTGTGTGGTGGGAATCGCACCTCGGCAGATGGTGTCATCACTGATGTAGGTGACGCATGGGCTGTTAGTCCTCCCTTGGACCTGTGAAGGGCAACATCATGCCTGTCATACGGTCACCATGTGCCACACGGTGTTAGGGTGACTCTGGAGATGCATGTTGTGTTGTGTGCTGTCCAAGGTTATTATAGTTAACGAACACTAAAATCAAAAGTGAAACTATTATTAAAAAAAACATTTTCATAAACTGAAATAAAATAATTAACAAAACTGAAATGAAAAACTTAAACTAAACAAAACTATTAAAGTAGCTGGAATGACTAACTGAAATAAAATAAGAATTGACTAAAATATTTTTAGTTTTCATTTTTGAATGACTATTCTTGCCGTTGGTCTGTAACTCTTGTAAGTATTAACTCTAAAACAGAAAGTCACCCCCCGCGAGCTGCCCGCACATATCCATCCAGTGATCGGCGGGCGGCTGTGGCGGAGGGCGGCTGTTCACACAGCATTTGTGGAGTCGGAGCGAGCCGACTACGGGTGCGTAAAACGGGTGAAATAGAAAGCGATTTACGTGCCGCCTTTCTTTGTGCTTGTTGTATATCAAGATGTAATTCAAACGGCTGAAATCCGAATGTGCTGCTCAACAAAACCTTTACCATTTGGACAGAAAAATCACGAGTGAGTAACGTTTCCGTTTATTTCTCAGGTGACTGCTTTTTGTTGACAGCAATTCACCTGCCACTTCGCACGGGAGAAATCCTTTTTACTTTCTCACATACGAAGTGCAGAAAAAGTGTAGTAATCATGGAAAAAATCTGACCTCAAGATTTTGATGACTGTGGTGGGCTGGCGCCCTGCCTGGGGTTTGTTTCCTGCCTTGCGCCCTGTGCTGGCTCAGATTGGCTCCAGCAGACCCCCGTGACCCTGTAGTTAGGATATGGCAGGTTGGGTAATGGATGGATGGATGGATGGATTTTGATGAATCTTGACGTTTTAGACCTCCCTGGGTCTGAAAATACCGTTTTTTAGAATTATGTCTGTGTGTGTGTAAACGCGACAACTCAAAAACGCAACTAGACGGATGGATGAAATTCGGCATGTGGTTGTTACACCACAATTGTAGATCTCTATTAGCTTTTGGGCCAAATCCTTCACCCAGAAGTGATACTTGACCTGAACACATACTCATTTATTTTTATTTATGCAGCTGCAGAGACCGATTAAATCAACTTTACTTTTACAATAATTGTTCAATATATTATTAATTTGATTTGTTGTTGATGGTTCCCTGCGGTGGGTTGGCACCCTGCCCGGGATTGGTTCCTGCCTTGCGCCCTGTGCTGGCTGGGATTGGCTCCAGCAGACCCCCGTGACCCTGTGTTCGGATTCAGCGGGTTAGAAAATGGATGGATGGATGGAAGGTTCCTTAATGTACATAATATAAAAATATCATTCTTGTCTTGCGGTTTACTCCTCAAATATCCATCCCCATATCTGAGTACACAAGAAGGTCCAGGGGAGACCATTCCCGGTTTTTGAAAATAAAACAGCGCTGATCGAGAGACTGACTGGGTCGTCACAGAAGATCAGCATATTGTTCCTGACCAATCACTTTTGCTTTAAAAACATCGATTAACAACGAAGTGATACAAACATAGACAGAGAGTCTGACAAGTGATGAAAAACTAAACATACTAATGGGTATTTATTTAATATTGAATAATTTATCTTTTTTAGTTCATATTCACAACTCATCCATCCATCCATCCATTATCCAACTAAATAATCCAACAGCACTTCAGGGGTCTGTGGAAGGAAACTGGAGGACATGGGGACAGGAGGACAAACGGAAATGGTGCCTGCTGTGCCACCCCAGAAAGACGGACAGATAGCAGGGTGAGCGCCAGTCTTGGGCTCAGTGCTCACATTTGCATTTATTTAGCAGGCACTTTTATCCAAAGTGATTTACCAAAGACGTCTGTTTGGGAACAAGTGTGACAGGACAAGGTGACAAGAAATCCATCCATCCATTATCCAACCCGCTATATCCTAACTACAGGGTCATGGGGGTCTGCTGGAGCCAATCCGAGCCAACACAGAGCGCAAGGCAGGAAACAAACCCCGGGCAGGGCACTAGTGATGGGAACTCCGGCTCTTTTCAAAGCTTCGGCTCTTTTGGATCGGCTCCCTTTAAAGAGGCGGCTCTTACGGCTCCCAAATGGCTCTCTGTTTAGTATCACTTGGATGCTTATATGTTAGCCTAATTAAGCAATTATGAATGGTTTGTGTATAAGCAATTTCTTATTTATTGTTTTCAGACATTACGTATTTTTACAAAAAATACACAATTACTATTGTTTAACATTTTAATAAAAGCTTTAAATGAACAACTTAACACAAAACCACAGCAAACAAATAAAGGCCAAACTCAACAACAGCACAGCACTATGACTCTTTGAATAAAAGGTTTTAGGCCAGGAACATACATGGGGCTTAAGGCCTGAACAAAAGTTGTAAATCCAAAATGGTTGAAAGTCGCTAGCCATCATTTTAGCCAGCTCCTCATAGGCACGTATTTGTTTGTCTGGCGTCATTTCTTTTGGAATAAATGTGCTTATTTTGGTTGGAACTGAAGACCGTGTTATACCAGCAGAAGTACTTGGCTCTTTTCCGGGGTCAGTGGATGGCATTAGAGGGGGCACGCGGTGGGTGGATCTTATATGTCTCTGCAGGTTTGTTGTTGACCCTGCGCTGCTCTAACGGGGAGTCACATATTACAAATTCTGCACTTAGCTTTGCAGTCTCCAATATCACTGAAATGCAGCCAGATGCTGCTTCTTTTTCGGCTTTCACTCATTTCTTCACTCTTCTTTTTTTTCTTCACGATGCTCTTGCATTTAATTCTGGCTCCTCGTCTGTCACAGTGACAGCTCTGTGTACCTGGCCTGTACCAACACTTGCTGTCTTCGGAGTGTCTGCCCCCCTTCCTTCTTTCACTTAATGGTACGATCCTAGTCCGATGTGTCGTTCGTGAACGAGCCGGCATTATGAGCCAGTGTGTTCTGTGTGCCCATATAAATAAAGTCCTGCCCCTGCCGAATGGATTATCTGCAGAGCTGAGCAGGAGCGGCTGAAGCTTCGGCTCTGCTCGACGGGCATCGGCTCCTCTCGTTCGCTTCAAAGCATCGGCTCTTTCGTGAGCGACACATCACTACAGGGCACCAGCCCACCGCAGGGCACACACACACACCAAGCACACGTTAGGACCGCCAATGCACCCAACCTGCATGTCTTTGGACTGTGGGAGGAAACCCACGCAGACACGGCGAGAACATGCAAACTCCACGCAGGGAGGACCCAGGAAACGAACCTGAGTCTCCTTACTGCAAGGCAGCAGCTCTTACCACTGTGCCACCATGCCACCCTGAAAGTAATCCATTAGCAGAATTATATTTTAAAATATCTGTCTCCCTTTTTTCAATGTTTTTCTCTCTTCTTTCTCAGAATAGATAGTTGAAATAGCATAGTCCTTTTGTTCATACATATTGCATACCAGGGATGTGCCCGGCCTTACATCCAAACCCGCAGGTTTCCTGCGATCCTGCTCTGGATAAACAGGTTTAGATAATGTCGTAGATATTGTTCTTAACCTCAGACGCTGTCTCTGTCGTTTTGTGCCCGTCCGTACTCCTATGACCTGCTCTTGCTCTGCTCATTATGGTTTTCTGTTCTTATGGTGGGCTGTTCAAGTCTCACTGCCCCTAACCTTCACACCACAAGCTCGCTTTTCTTTGTTTCCCTCAATACAGCTAAGTGAGTTCTGCACACTCATTCAAGCCTAAGAGTCCTGTTCTTCCTAAGCCCCTGTGATTTTCATGAGAAAATATTTTAAAAATTATAAAATTGTGTAAAATTGTTCATATTCAGTATCTAGTTTTGATTATGTTTGATTTTATCAGATAAAAACTAAACCATGTGGTGTAGTAAGCTTCCACTAACTTTTAAACTCGTATCCAAATCCGTTAAGTGTACACAAAACTAAACTCCGTAGGAGCTCCATACCATAATTACTAAAACTAAAACTGAAACTAATAGATATAAAAATAAAATAGAATTGTCTTTGTGAAATAAAAACTAACCTAAAACTAAAAATACACGATGAAGGAAAACTAAAAGTAAACTGAATTTCTAAGTAAGGTCAGAAAAAATCTAGAAATAAAAACTAATATAAAACGGCAAAACTATAATAACCTTGGTGCTGTCACCCTGCCTGGCTATCAGGTGTTCATAGACAGTGTGGCCCCCTGGTGGTGGGCATTAGCATAGCAAGCATGCATTCTTGGCAAGGCTGATGTCCTACACTGGACTGGTCACGCTGTCTAACTGCTGTCTGTGGTCCAGTGTTTGTAAAAAGCACTTGGCAGTCGTGTAGCAGCTGACTGAGTCAAGCACTGCGCCGCCCATCACCTCCCAACTCTGTCACAGTAGACTCAGATTAGGGGCGCAGGAATGGACGAGTTGGGCTGAATGGCCAGTTCTCTTTGCTTTTCTTATGACGTGTTGATCAAGGAACAGGTGGCCACATCATGGATTGAAAGATAACTGGAAGGGATAGCCAAGCAGCAGCAAACGCATTACAGTGTGGAGAACAAAGCCGAGGGAATCCTCTGCCTCATCACGCTGTGAAAACCAGTGAACGCGTTTGGGATGTGACACAGAGTGAGGTCATGGTGCCATGCACAGAGGGTCATGAGTGAGGGCACTGTGCCAGTCTGCAGCAGTGGAGAGGGAGCTGAGACCTCCAGGGAAGCTTTTCATTTATCAGTGAGCCTGCATCTCATGTCATGAGCTCTGGGTAGTGACAGGAAAAGGAGGTCACAGCTGCGACACCGGTGACTCAGGGCGAGGTCTGCCGAGTGGAGCCGCTGCTTCACGACATCAAGAGGAGTGTTACGAGAGTCCTCTGTGTGCCCCTCATAGTGGGCACAGCAGAAATAACAACTGAGAAAAAACACAGCAGCAACAGCAGCTCCAGGACACGCCAAGGGGTCTGAATCTGACGACCGATGACAAGGAGATGGGTGGGGTGGGACGGTCAGGAAAAGCCGGCGGAAACTGAGAGAGAGTTCATATTGGATGAGTCGTCCATTTTCTAAAGCTGCTTATCTATAGAAGGGTCTGGAGGGAAGCTGGAGCCTCTCCCAGCAAGAATCGAGTGCGAGGCAGGAAGGGTCCCTGGGCAGCGTGCCAGCCTATTGCAGGGTGAACAAACACACACACACACACACACACACAGGGCCATTTAGTGGCACCAGTCCTCCTAACCAGGTTGATGTCGGACTGTGGGGGGAACCTGCAGACACACAGGAAGAACATGCAAACTCCACACAGCGAGCACCCAGGATGTGAACCCTGCCACAGAGCTGCCACCGCGCCACCATTCTCTGCTCTTCTCTGCAATATTCGATTCTATTATTACATTATTTAATATTCCCAAGCCCAATCATTCCTATATTATATTGCATCCATCAATTTTCTAGGCCTGCTTTTATCTGGAAAAGGGTAACAGGGAACATAGATTATAATATAATATAATATAATATAATATGGGTGGCACGGTGGTGCAGTGGGTAGCACTGCTGCCTCGCAGTTAGGAGACCCTTAAGGGTTCGCTTCCCAGGTCCTCCCTGTGTGGAGTTTGCGTGTTCTCCCCGTGTCTGTGTGGGTTTCCTCCCACAGTTCAAAGACATGCAGGTCAGGTGCATTGACAATTCTAAATTGGCCCTGGTGTGCGTGTGTGTGTGTGTGTGCCCTGTGGTGGGTTGGCACCCTGCCCAGGATTGGTTCCTGCCTTGTGCCCTGTGTTGGCTGGGATTGGCTCCAGCAGACCCCCGTGATCCTGTAGTTAGGATATAGAGGGTTGGATAATGGATGGATAGATAATATAATATAATATAAGTTAAAGAAGATCAGAGGGTAAAGGGCTTGAGAGGTGAGGAAGTGCAGGACTGAGCTGTTTGAAGAGGGCTGATCAGCACATCGACCCCACATAGAAGTGGAAAAAGAAGAAGAAGAAGAAAAATTATTATATTATATTATACAGCTATGGCAAGGACAACAACATCCCAACTTCGCATTTTAACAACGGAGTTTCCACAGAGATACAATAAATAACAACAACAACAACAACATTTATTTATATAGCACATTTTCATACAAAAAAATGAAATTGAATTGTGTCAAAATGTAGCCATAAGCAGTCATTTTACAGTATGAATATTGCTGTTAAATTAATCATGATTATTGAAGTACAGTATGCTATTCTTACTGTACTTCAACAATTATGATTCATTTAAGTGATGTATGTACTATACTATGTGTTAATGTTAGGTTAGTTTAGGGTAGGTTATGTCAGGTCAGGTGTAAACTTCAGGCATCACCAGCTAAAATGACACCACGGCAGGTCCCTGCATGCTGCTGACGTGCCACTAGGCTCTCATGGGCACAGAATGGAGGGAGTGATGGAGATGCGGTTCCCTTTTATCCAAAGTCAGTGTTGCGAAAAATGACATCAGACACAGTGAGCCCCTATTAACGTGCTTAACGATGAAATCGACTAACGACACACTGGTTGGGACCATATGCCGTCATTTAATGACACACGACAGTATTATATTGTATTATGTTATATTATAACATTAGACAACGTAATATTCTTAAACCCAACTATTCTATTCTATTCAGGTCATCACTACTCCTTCACAGATCCAGTCTTCTTGTCTGCCAGGCTTTAAATAGTACTGGGGGAGGAGCCTGCTGCGACAGTTTCAGGTGGCACCGCCCCCTTAGGCTTAATGCAAACTCCACGCAGGGAGGACACGGGAAGCAAACCCAGATCTCCTTACTGCGAGGCAGCAGCGCTACCACTGCACCACCGCGCTGCCCGTATTATATTATGTTAGATTACAGTGCAGTAATATAATATACAGTACAGTGTATATTATATTATGTTATATTACACTCACCTAAAGGATTATTAGGAACACCATACTAATACGGTTTTTGACCCCCTTTCGCCTTCAGAACTGCCTTAATTCTGCGTGGCATTGATTCAACAAGGTGCTGAAAGCATTCTTTAGAAATGTTGGCCCATATTGATAGGATAGCATCTTGCAGTTGATGGAGATTTGTGGGATGCACATCCAGGGCACGAAGCTCCCGTTCCACCACATCCCAAAGATGCTCTATTGGGTTGAGATCTGGTGACTGTGGGGGCCATTTTAGTACAGTGAACTCATTGTCATGTTCAAGAAACCAATTTGAAATGATTCGAGCTTTGTGACATGGTGCATTATCCTGCTGGAAGTAGCCATCAGAGGATGGGTACATGGTGGTCATGAAGGGATGGACATGGTCAGAAACAATGCTCAGGTAGCCGTGGCATTTAAACGATGCCCAATTGGCACTAAGGGGCCTAAAGTGTGCCAAGAAAACATCCCCCACACCATTACACCACCACCACCAGCCTGCACAGTGGTAACAAGGCATGATGGATCCATGTTCTCATTCTGTTTACGCCAAATTCTGACTCTACCATTTGAATGTCTCAACAGAAATCGAGACTCATCAGACCAGGCAGCATTTTTCCAGTCTTCCACTGTCCAATTTTGGTGAGCTCGTGCAAATTGTAGCCTCTTTTTCCTATTTGTAGTGGAGATGAGTGGTACCCGGTGGGGTCTTCTGATGTTGTAGCCCATCCGCCTCAAGGTTGTGCGTGTTGTGGCTTCACAAATGCTTTGCTGCATACCTCGGTTGTAACGAGTGGTTATTTCAGTCAAAGTTGCTCTTCTATCAGCTTGAATCAGTCGGCCCATTCTCCTCTGACCTCTAGCATCAACAAGGCATTTTCGCCCACAGGACTGCCGCATACTGGATGTTTTTCCCTTTTCACAGCATTCTTTGTAAACAAATGGTTGTGCGTGAAAATCCCAGTAACTGTGAAATACTCAGACCGGCCCGTCTGGCACCAACAACCATGCCACGCTCAAAATTGCTTAAATCACCTTTCTTTCTTTCCCATTCTGCCATTCAGTTTGGAGTTCAGGAGATTGTCTTGACCAGGACCACACCCCTAAATGCACTGAAGCAACTGCCATGTGATTGGTTGATTAGATAATTGCATTAATGAGAAATTGAACAGGTGTTCCTAATAATCCTTTAGGTGAGTGTAAATTATATTATAAAAAAAAAAATCTTGGAAGGAAGGAGACAAGATGTGATTTTCTCGGAGAGACACTTATTTGTCCTGTGAGATGAGCCCACGCCCGGGGCCGGAAATAAAGGACAAAGAGTAGATGGCATAGTAGAACATCGTAAAGAATTAAAAAACGTTGCCGCGGTACACATGCACAGCAGGTTAGAGATAATGGAAGTACGAAAATGCGAAAGTTTCAAAATCTGATAGTAAAGATCGCATTGGAGCGAACAAACAGAAATTATTACTCTGTGAAATAACAGAACAGTGAAAAGAGATTGAATAGATTGTTTGGATTTAAACTTGAAGTCGGTGACTTGTAGATCGTCTAATTTGTGATGCCAGCGAGAATTAAAAGATTCCAAAAACATCATTGCGGTATGAAGTCCCGTGAGACGGCGATTCTTTCAAGTCACGCCCTCCTTACCACTATTTTCAATCACACCTACTCTCAGTCGTGTGAATGCTTTTGGCAGACACGCTTCCTGCGCTCTCAGCTCTTATAAATTGTATTTTATACGCTCTAGATGACACGTCAAAGACAAAGGAAAGAAGAAAGAGCATGGACAATCATTCGAAAAAGTAATTTTATTTATTAGAGAGAAAGAAACGATATTCACTCACAGGCAGTTATTATACGCTGCGTTGTCAAAGTCCAAACACGGAATCAAAATTCAGTGCGATCTTGAAGAAAAGTTAATTTCAAACATTGTTTTGACTAAAGTTTTAAAGTTAAAGAGAAAATAACGCATATGTAACAATACCCATGAAAATAACAATCTCTTTAAATTGCATATCCCGTAAACCAAACCCGGGGGTGGGCGGAGTGAAGCGAGCAGGGGGCGGAGCTCCCTAGTATTATATCATGAGGAAGTAATGGTAAAAAAAAATCCTCATTGACAAAGAATGACTGGCATGGCTGGCATACGTGGAGGTCCGTATTTGCGTGGCGCGACACCCCAGCACTCCACATGGGGGGGCCCCTCAGTCACATGACTCAAGTGGCCACACACTCTGGATTTGCGGTATTCAGCTTTGGAAATAAGAAAACCAAAGTCTTGTGCTCTTACTGGTCATTAAAATGATAA
Source organism: Polypterus bichir lapradei (assembly GCA_026402145.1). Classification (NCBI taxonomy): domain Eukaryota; kingdom Metazoa; phylum Chordata; class Cladistia; order Polypteriformes; family Polypteridae; genus Polypterus; species Polypterus bichir. The sequence goes on along the minus strand of JANRMT010062834.1, from coordinate 64,500,781 downwards.
CAACGTGCCTACATATGCGAGTTTTACTATAAAAACCAAGAAGGCCGCACACTTTAAATGTCCAAATTTCATCAAAAGGGAGTCAAACATGAAGGCCCAGCTTGAATGGGATTCACATATAAACTCTAAATAAGCAGCAGAAAGGCTCCTCCGAAATGTCCGCCTTACTGGAGGGACTTGTGGGGGCCTCTTGACAATGACGCGGTGTTAATGGCCTGAGGCCGCGGACCTCTGAACTCAGATCCCCCCTCCAGGGGTGTAACCAGTGGTCAGCAAGGACAAAGTTCAAGACTGTCTGCCCACGGTCACCCATGACCATCTGTCTTGATCTCAGGCCAGTCTGAAGGTCAGGGTGGGCTGTCGTTAGCTGTCGGAAGAAGGGCTGACAGGTCCCGGCCCATGTCCACTCGGCCGCAGACCCCCTGAAGTCAAAGGGCGCGACCCCAAAGAAATGTATATAGTGCACTCCATTAGGACCTTAAGAGCAAAGGGACAGCGGTCTGCTCTTCAAGTCGTCTGTGGCAAACCAAGTGACGAGCCCCTCTGCTGAGGCACTTGAGCTTGTGCTCGACTTTTGAGCACTTGAGTGGCATGAAGAGGGCACTGAAATAAAACAGAAATAAAGAATGGCAACTCATAAGAGGGGGGGGGGGGGGGCTGCCTGTGAACAACACAACCTGAAACGTCCCGCGTAAGCCAGTCAGTCACTAAATAATCCAACAGCACTTCAGGGGTCTGTGGAAGGAAACTGGAGGACATGGGGACAGGAGGACAAACGGAAATGGTGCCTGCTGTGCCACTCAGCCACCCCAGAAAGACGGACAGATAGCAGGGTGAGCGCCAGTCTTGGGCTCAGTGCTCACATTT
>JANRMT010062834.1:64444556-64484914 GCA_026402145.1 Polypterus bichir lapradei | reverse complement strand
TTTTTTTGCTGAGTATATATATACTGTACATCCATCCATCCATTATCCAACCCGCTATATCCTAACTACAGGGTCACAGGGGTCTGCTGGAGCCAATCCCAGCCAACACAGGGCGTAAAGCAGGAAACAAACACAGGGCAGGGTGCCAGCCCACCGCAGGGCACACACACACAGGACAATTTAGGATCGCCAATGCACCTCACCTGCATGTCTTTGGACTGTGGGAGGAAACCCACAGAGACACGGGGCAAACATGCAAACTCCACGCAGGGAGGACCTGGGAAAAGAACCCAGATGGGTCTCCATACAGCAAGGCAGCAGCGCTACAAACTGCGCCACCGTGCTGCCCTATATATAAATATATATATATATATATATATATATATATATAGGTATACTGTACACTGAAATAGTTCTACTTAATTGATGTATACTGAAAAACATGTTTCATTCTAACGCTGATTTGCTCCTTCAACACATTTCAATAATTACACCTGACAGTAGATGTTTGGTTCTGATGTCTGCAAACAAATGCATTTTGTCCACTTTTTTCTTTTTTTTTTTTGTTCATGGATATCATTTAACCAGTTATATTAAAACACCTAAAAAAGCAACACATGGAAACACCAGTGAGCTTCCTTATCAGTTTTTATAAAGGATTAGGAGCCAAATTCCCTCCTAATTGACCCTGAAGAACATCACCCATCCAGCCTGCCAAGCCACAAGACTGAGGACCGGGTCTCATAAGTGCTGCTCTTAAAGGAGTTTATCATCATCATCATCATCATCATCACATACAGACCCTCTGTATAACTTCTTAAGATGGCCCCACCTCTCTTCGTTCTCTGGCTCCGCCCATTCTGACAGCATCTCCCCTCTCTCCATCTTTGCCATTCCCTATGTTAATAGATTCCACCCTTTTGGATATTCTCTTTCTCTTTCTCTTTCTTACTCTCTAAGGCTCCGCCCCTTTTTTACAGCATCTCTCTCTCTCTCTCTCTCAGGGGCTCCGCCCCTTTTAACAGTGTATTTCTGTCTCAGACTCTGGCCCTCCTAACAGTGTCACCCTTTCTCTCTCTCTCTCTGTGTCAATCAAGTTCCTTTCCTTAATAAAGTAGGTGTCTCCACCCTCTTTGACAGCCTCTCTACCTTAATAATAATAATTCTTTGCATTTATATAACACTTTTCTCACTATTCAAAGCGCTCAGCAATTGCAGGTTAAGGGCCTTGCTCAAGGGCCCAACAGGGCAGAGTCCCTATTGGCATTTATGGGATTTGAATTGGCAACCTTCCGATTGCCAGTGCAGATCCATAGCCACAGAACCACCACTCCACCATTTCAGGCTCCTCCCTTTTGCAGCTCTCTCTCTCTCTCTCTCTTTCACCCACAAGATGTCACTGAGGAGCACATAAGACAGGTGACAATTCACAGACAAATTCCATGAGCCCAAAATGGAAAGCCGCTATCCATCCATCCATTATCCAACCTGCTATATCCTAACTACGGGGTCACGGGGGTCTGCTGGAGCCAATCCCAGCCAACACAGGGCGCGAGGCAGAAAACAAACCCCGGGCAGGGTACCAGCCCACCACAGGGCACACACACACACACACAACAAGCACACACTAGGGACAATTTAGGATTGCCAATGTACCCAACTGGCATGTCTTTGGACTGTGGGAGGAAACCCACGCGAACACGGGGAGAACATGCAAACTCCACGCAGGGAGGACCTGGGAAGCAAACCTGAGTCTCCTAACTGTGAGGCAGCAGCGCTACCCACTGTGCCACCATGCCACCCGAAAGCCGCTATATAAATTAAATGAATTATTATTATTATTATTATAAGTATTATTATTATGAATGCAAAGTGAAGCTAAAGATAAGCTAAAGGCTTATCTCTATATATATAAAGTCCAACATGTGTCTGTCTGTCCGCGTTTCACGAGAGAACTACTTCACGGATTTAGATCGGGCTTTTTCAATAATTTGCTTGACCGTTCTGGTTGATTTTGTGGCTCCTCTCATCACGCTAAGAATCAGAGTTTGCTTGTGGCACCGCTTTATTTGTGCAAATCTGAGAGAGACGCAGTGGACTGAGGGGAGGGGGAAACGTGATATCAGGAGTGGGGGGCCAGACAGGACCCTCGTCACTCCCATGCCAGCCTCCATTCGAATTGCTCTACCTCTGCGTTTTAGAGTGTCCCTTGGCTCCACTTAGCTTAGTTGATTTTTAAAGTCTGTCCTGTTTCACTACTATGCGGGTGGAGCTACAGGGGGACGGCTAGTTAAATTATAAAAAGAAATTCCACATCTCCCTTATTGTTGCATGTACGAGTTCCAGAAATGGTGGAAGAGTGCAGAGAGCTCCAAGCAGCAGGCCAGCAATGTCACTAGCCTGTCCAGTAAAGACTCACCTCTGAGTCAGCCAGTCCCCAACTGCTACCTGCAGGCTGCGGCCTACACGGGCCCAAAAACGTGGAGGTGGCTTTAAAAGTTCAAAATGCAATGAGAGTTTCCAGACACAGCAACGTGCGCTGCAAGGGAGAGGGAGACTGAAAAACAATCGTGGTCATTTTATTTCATTTTCTGCCAATTGTATTGCCTTACTGTGGTGGGCTGGGTTAGTTTCGTGCCTTGTGCCCTGTGTTGGCTGGGATTGGCTGCAGCAGACCCCCGTGACCCTGTAGTTGGGATATAGTGGGTTGGATAATGGATGGATGGATGGATGGATGGATTACCTTATATTGTTTTTCTGCTATCAGTGCATTATGTTGCTGCCTTATGACACACGTGACCTCATCGCACCCCTGTGTAGTGGCGACATCCCATAATCATAATCATCAAGTGATTTTTTTTAAGACCCCGCCCCCCCGAACATTCTCATTCGCTCTTCTTCTTTGCTTCAAAATATTTTCTCAACTTCTTTTGATTTGTTTAGTGAAAGTTGTGCATATTGTTTTTAAATTAGTTTTCTGTTTCTCTTCATAAATGAAATATTCTTTTGTTTGGCTTTGTTTTTTTGTTTTTTCATTTTGTAAGACTTCTGGTTTTCTTTCGGGTTTCTTTGGGGCAGACTCAGGAGATGAGGCATTACAATACAATACAATACAGTTTATTTTTGTATAGCCCAAAATCACACAAGAAGTACCGCAATGGGCTTTAACAGGCGCTGCCTCTTGACAACCCCCCAGCCTCGACTCTCTAAGAAGACAAAGAAAAACTCCAAAAAAAAAAAAAAAGAACCTTTAAGGGAAAAAATGGAAGAAACCTCGGGAAAGGCAGTTCAAAGAGAGACCCCTTTCCAGGTAGGTTGGGTGTGCAGTGGGTGTCAAAAGAAGGGGGTCAATACAATACAATACACAGAACAGAACAAATCCTTAATACAGCATAAAAATACAAATTTTAGAAGTACAGAGCAGAATTTAACAGTAGATGATATCACATAATAAGATTTGGATATTTTTAGAGTGCTGGAGACCTCATCCGTCAAGCTGCCTCCCCATTTGGCCATTCCACGGCTGAAACGTTGCTCGGCCAGCCAATCCGATGAAAGGACCCCTCTTTCCCATGATTCCTGTGATCCTCCACCAGGGATGACTTTACCATAGGCAGGCAAACAACTTGGCAGGTGGGCCGTGGCACCAATTGCCACATTTGAGTACCGAGAACAGAAACAGAATAGGTGAGGGTTAGTATTCAATTATAACAATCATGTTACTTATGTTTTAGTGCTAATGACTAACAACAGAGATGCAGTCTGTACAGTTAATCAGCAGCTCTAGTCAGGATATGCTAAACTGAAGTAGTGAGTCTTTTAGCCGGGATTTAAAGGCTGAGACCGAGGGGGCATCTCTTATAGAAGCAGGAAGACCACTCCACAGTTTAGGGTCCCTGTAACTAAAAGCTCGACCTCCCACTGTTATTTTATTAATCCTTGGAATCCTAAGCAGACCGGCATCTTGAGATCTTAATGTGCGCTCAGGTTTGTAAGTCATGATAAGTTCAGACAAGTAAGCCGGACCTCAGCCATTTAATGCTTTATATGTTAAAAGGAGGATTTTGAAATGAGCCCTAAACTTAACCGGGAGTCAGTGTAAGGATTTAAGAACTGGAGTTATGTGTTCATATTTTCTTGTTCTTGTAATAATTCTTGCAGCCGCATTTTGGATTAACTGGAGGCTGAATAAAGAACAGTTTGAACAGCCAGTGAACACCGCATTGCAGTAGTCAATCCTACTAGAAATAAATGCAGGAATTAATTTCTCACAATCCTGTTTATTTAGAAAGCGCCTTAATTTCCTAACATTTTTAAGATGGAAGAAACATGTTTTGGACAACTTTGTAATATGTGCTTTAAATGACATGCTAGAATCAAAGAGAACTCCGAGATTGCGGGCTGATTCAGTAAAATTAATTGGGATTCCAACTGAGTTAAATGTCGACAAAATATTGCTGTGATCAGCGTCATTCCCTCCAACAATTAACATCTCTGTTTTATCTGTATTTAAAGACAAGTAGTTCTCATTCATCCACTCCTTTAATTCACTAACACAACTAATTAAAGACAACATCGGAGAAACTTCATTTGATTTAAATGAAAGGTATAACTGGGTGTCATCTGCATATGAGTGAAAATTAACATTATGTTTCCTAATGAGAGATCCCAGTGGAAGCCTGTAAAGTGAAAACAGTAAAGGTCCCAGTACTGAGCCCTGCGGGACACCATATTGAAGTTCTGTGTATAATGACGGAGTCCTGTCAGCACATTTCTGTACATATTGGAATCGATTTGATAAATAAGAACTAAACCAAGCGAGCACGTGGCCTGTAAGGGAGGGAGCAACCGGGAAAAACCCCTGGCCCAAATGACAAAACAATCTCCATTCATTTATAAAGACTTAAAAATCAAAAGTAAAGCTTTAAAATGCAAACCAAACCAGTTCAGAATCTACAACATTAACCTAACAAACACAAATCAAAAGATCAGCAAAGCTCCCAAAAACGGAGAGAGGGAAGCACAAGGATGGGAGTTGGAAAAGAGGAACTGTGGTGGCCTGCTGACGATGTTCTGTCAGACAGTCGCCCTCCTCAGACGCCTACATTTCGGTTCTTGCCATCGGGTGTCATAGTTCTGTTTCCAAGGTCTAAGAAGGCTTTGGCTCCTCAGGCTTTAAGCCTTGCGACTTCTGTAACTTATCGGGATTGTGCTGAAGTCGGAGTTCTTAGTTAGCTTGTGGACTCTCGTTCTCCATCTTTGGGCTCACCCTGTGTGTGTGTGTGTGCAGGTACGGTCGCTCGGCTGTCGTGGCTTTGCTCAGTTTCTTGTAATTGTGGAACAATGTCTTATGTCTTTGTACTTTCCTGATTCAAGCAACTCTCCCTCTGGGATAATAAAAGTCTACCTGAGGGGGGCCCACCCCTTTAGGCTCAATGTAGAAAGCACAAGAATCTTCCCAATTACAAATTGGATTACAAGTAATTAACATGAATGGAGCCCAGCACCACCTGTCCATTAATTAACCCCACCACAAACCTGGCATCTCCGGACCTTCTGCCCATTTGACCAGCTGGTGGCAGAGGTCATCCCCAGAATGGAGAAGAGCTGACTGCGGGTGACAATACCGCACTCACCACAACACAGAGTGACCACCGGGTGCCTCTTTGAACTTCTTATATCTGCGGTGAGAGAGAATCAATGAATGAATACAAAAGGAGAGAAAAGACCTGAACGGCAGTCTGCACTCGAGTAAGGAATGAATGTGTGTGTGTGAGCGAGTGAGTGAACCAATAAATGAGTGAAGGGAACTAAACTGTTACAGCAAAACCACCGACAATACCTGTGAGTGAAAGAATGAGTGAAATACACACAAAGAAATGAATGAGAAAACTAATGAGTGAATGAATGAAAACATGATAGACGGGTAAAGGAGTGAAAAAATGAATAGATGAATGAATTAATGAGTGACCTGAAAATAAATGAATGGATGAATGTAACTGAGCTCCCAAATGGATAAATGAAGCAAGTGTGCAAGTGAATGAACGAGTGAGTCAAATATAAGTGATGGCATAAATGAATATGTTAATGAGCAGACAAATGAATGAATGAACGAACGACCCATCTTAATATTAGAGAAACTTTTCTTCAGTCTTCTATTGGGTTTCCCTTTCTTCTTCTCTTTATGTATTTTTGTGCCTGTGCAGGACCTGGAGTTCGGGGCCAGGCTGCCTGAGGTGGTGAGGCCTAGTCAGTTGATGTCTGCCTTGACTCCAATGCACCTCCTTTAAAACGCCACGTTAGGAGGGTCTTTTAAATCGCTCAAATCAGCTCCATGTTGAGTTTTGTCAGCAGACTGGGCCGCAGTCCAACTAAACACGTCCGGGTCTTTTAAATCCTTTTTTTTATTTTCTGAACGTCTGCAATCCTGGATCTTGGGAAGCCGTCTATATTGGCTGGCTGATGACATCACAGCGCTCCACTTTCTGATCATCAAAATTCATAACCAAAAACAATAAAAAAGACTCCAAATAAACCAAATATTACTGATGACAGTTCCACTATGCATAGGGAAAGAAAACTAAATCTCCAAATCATAAGAAACACCCTAAATGTGCGCCCCCTGCTGTTAGACACTGGCATCCCCGGGCAAAGGACAAACGTAAAAGGCAATTAGCCCACTGAGCAGAGCGGCTCCTCCCGTATCCTGAAAACTTCCCAAACCTCCTGACTGAAGCAGTGAAGAATCGAGGATTCCAGACGGATCTTCTCTGAGAAGGCAGCGCCACATCCATGCCATGCTCACCCACACAAGCCCCCTGACATGTATCTTGATTTTGTTTTGTCCCACCTTTGTTGGTGGCATCACATTTTTTTTTATTTTTGGCTGTCGTGGTGTCCCAGTTGTAATTTCCCACTGTGAATAATTCCTCGTTCATCCAGTCGGGATCCCCTTTAAAGCGCGGGCCCCCCGTGGCCATCCATAGTTTGCACATGTGCTCAGCTCCTCGCTCCTTTATGTCGGCTCAGTGGGCCTCTCTTGTGTCCGCCGTGTTTTATTAAGTCTGCCACTAAAAGTCCTGCTCATTAATCAAGCCGCTCACTCCAGGTATTTCCATGCTGTTGATTCAGAGAGTAAACAGAAAGCCTGGATTTTCTACTTTTAGGGATTTAGGCAGACGGATGAGGTAATCGGCAGAGAGCAGCCGAGGCAGATGGCCCACTGAGGTCGGTGTGGCCATTAGAGGGCAGCAGAGGGAGGGACACTAGATGGGAGGCTCCCTCTAGGGGGCAGCAGTGAGCACTGGGCAGACAATATCAAGACCCCCCCCCACAGGATGAAGTGCAAGGGCAGGCAGGGAGGAGTCAGGGAATCAGGTCAGGGCTGTAATTACACTTGGGGTCCAGAAAGAGGCAGTGTGGTCCAATGCCCGGGTGCTTTAGGGGCAACCCAAAAGCTTAGATGTCACCCTACAAAGACAAAGATTGTCCACAGATGGGTGGTCAAACAGGTCAGCTGACCTGACAGTGGGCAGAGGGGCGAGTGCTTGGGAACTCACCTCTGTGTGCCTTTAACCATCCATCCATCTTCTGAGCCTGTGTGGTCCAATTAAGGGTCACAAGGAGGTGGGACCAACGCTGGGTGGTGGACCAGACCCCAACAGAGCCCAACAACGCCAATACGCTTATCATAAAACTAAAAAGAGTGCTGAGCGTGGCCAGTGGCCAACTCGCTGGAAAACCTGATGTGGGGCAGGGGACACCGAAGGACAATTACAGAAAAGGGGACAAGGTGGGCTCAGGCTGGACGCCTGCTCATCAAGGGTGTGGGCACTGTGGCCGGCCCGGGTATGGAAATTGCTTTCTTTCTTTCTTTCTTTCTTTCTTCTGTTTATTCATCAATTCATATATTGTTTTTATTTCCATTCATTAATTACTGTATTCATTTATTGTTCAATTCATTCATTTATTTTTCTTCATTTATTTCATTTATTTACCATTTATTTCATTATTAAATTTCTTCATTTAATAAATTAATTCATTTATTTTTTCATTCATCCATCAGTATGTTTATTTAGTATTCCATTTGTTCATTAATTAATTAATTAATTCATTCATTCCTTGATTTAATTAGTTAACAATGAATTACTCATTCATACCTTCATGTAGTAAATTAATTAATTAGTCAACTCATTTATTATTTCATTAATCTGTTTGTTCATTTGAGCCTTTACAACATTTGTTCATTTATTTATTATTAATTGATTTATTCATTTTTAAACATTCCTTTAGAATTAATTAATGTATTAATGTATTCATACTTTTTATCCATTCATTATTCCATTTGTTCATTTATTTACTATTTCATTTATTTATTCTCTTTTTCATTTGCTTACTGTATTATTTCATTTATTATTTGATTATTTTGTTAATTTACTATTTTGTTTGTTCATTCATTTACTATTTAATTAAGTCAATTATTCATGTACTCATTTCCTCCTTTGTTCATTTATTGTTTCATTTGTTTGTTCAATTACTCAGTTCATTAATTCAGTCGTTCACTTATTCATTCATTTTTGAAGGAGTTATTTGATGTATCCATCTCTTTCTTATTTAATTAATTAATAATGTATTTGTTTGTTCTTTTTCCATTCATTCATTCATTTATTCTTATTAGTGTTATTATGATTATTATTGAATTAATTCATTTATTCATTCAGCCTTTTCATTTTCAAGTCTACTTCCTTCAAATTGGGGGTCACCCTGTGGTGTGACAGCACTGGGCACAAAGTAAGACTCTGTCTGCACTGGGGGTGCCACTTTAAAGATGCCAGTTGGTCCAATCTGGGCTTCCTTGGCATATTGGGGAAAGCCCCCAAGCCGTTGTCAAATGGGCGCGGGGAGGTGGTCTGTCTTTGCTGGTCACAAAGTGGCTGATGTCTGCAGACTGCCGGGGGGGGGGGGGGGGAGCGGAGCCGATGCTGACCCGCCGACCCTGAGGCTGAGCAGACAAGGTGGGGGTCTGCACTGAGGGAGACACCAATGGGCACCACGAGTGCAGTGAGTGGGCCAGCAAATGACTGGAAATGCAAAGGAAAGAAGAGAAAAACGAAACGTCTGTGTGCGGACCCTCAGGATTATCACACACCACTACTGCTATTCTTATCATTAAGGTGTGCCTGCCGCTCGGTCCTCCACTGCTCTCTGCCACCTGCCCAGTTCTGGCATGAAAAGCATGGCATGACTGTACGGACTGGCAACACATCAGGGATAACCAATGACAGCAGTGACCCCTTTACTGCAGTCATTCACAGGTGGCCTCTGGAGACCACACACATACAACACGAGGCCACCGTGGGCAGCAGCCAACAAACACCGCGAGCCTGGCATCTCCGGACCCTCTGCCCATCCAACTGGCAGAGGCCATCCCCAGAGTGGAGAACAGCACAGCTGACTGCAGGTGACAATACCACGCTCACCCCCCCGCCAACACAGAGTCACCACCGGGGTGCTTGTTGGAACTTCTTATATCTGTGGGAAGACAGAATGAATGAATGAATACAAAAGGAGAGAAAAGACCTGAACGGCAGTCTGCACTCGAGATGGCGTGAAGGGCAAGGCAAGTGAGTGAATGAATGTTTGTGCGTGAGCGAGTGAGTGAGCGAATGAACGAGTGAAGGGAACTAAACTGTTACAGCGAAACCACTGACAATACATGTGAGTGAATGAATGAGGGAAATACACACAAAGAAATTAATGAGAGAGCTAATGAGTGAATACATGAATGAAAGAAATGAATAGATGAATGAATTAATGAGTGACCTAAAAAATAAACAGATGAACACGAGTGAAGGCATGAATGTGACTGAGCTCCCAAGTGGATAAATGAAGGAATGTGTCCAAGTAAATGAACAAGTGAGTCAAATATAAGTGATGGCATAAATGAATATGTTAATGAGCAGACAAATGAATGAATGAACTTACAAGCAAGGTGTATATAAGTGAATGAATTAATAGATGAGTGAGAAAATGAAGAAACAAATGTGCAAATGAATGAACTAAAACTTTGCAGATGAATGAATGAATGAATGAATGTGAACAAATGAATGACATTTTGAGTGCAAGCAGATGGATTGCTGAGTAAAACATCGATGATGGATTGAATGAATAAGTAAACGAGTGAGCTACAAATTAATGCATGCATGAATGGGTTACTAACAAACAAGAAGCAAATGAGTGAAGAAATCAACTAAAGAATGAATGAATGAACTAAATATGAGCAGATGAATGAATGAAAGTTTGAGTAAATGAGTTAAACAAAAGATGGAATTAACAAATATGTAAAGAAGTGAACAAACAAACAAATAGAGGAATAAATGAGCGACTGTGCAAGTAAGTGAATTAACAAACAAGGGAATAAAATAAATGTGTAACTGAACTGAATGAATGAATGAGGGTCTGACTTATCAAATGAACAGATGAAGGACGTGCCCACCTGTCTCTGCTCTCCTCCCCTTTTCCTTGCCCCTCGTGCCAAGTCGTGATTTCCTACTTGCTGCTCATCCTCCTCCTCCTCCTCTGTCCTTCTTCTACTGCCCCACTGGTGGCGCTCTTGCTGAACCCCCCCCCCCATCCAGTCCATCCCCCTTTTATTGGTTCACTGTGCAGCTTTTTTCCTTCTGCTGATGCCATTGTTTTGCCCCCTCAATCCTTCCACATCCCCACCCTTAGCCTGCTGACTCACAGGAGGACATTCGCAGTGAAATGAAGTTTATATAGCGCCTTACAGAGTGAATCCTATCCCTGCATAGGAGTGAATCAATGGTGCAGACTGGAGACCAAATCAAGTTTATATAGCGCCTTACATGATGAGCCCTACCCCAAGGACCTTTACCAGTGTGAGTCAATGTGGGATGGGAAATGTAATACGTAAAAGTTTATATAATGCCTTACACAGTGAATCCCAGTCCATCAGTCTTTTTAAATGTGAGCCCTGGACTGAGACTGGACATACCGTATACACAGTTTGTATATAGCGCCTTATATTGTAAACCCCAGCTCAGCATTCTTTACAAATGTGAGTCATGGGTTGGGATTGGAAATGTAATAAAAGATTATATAGCGCCTTACAGAATGAAATGGGCTGTTCACAGGGCACAGGGCTATACTAAAGTTCATACAGCACCTTACTCAGTCAACCCCACCCTTAAGGTTCTTTGCAAGTGTGAATGAAATGCCAGGACTGGAAACGTACTAAAAATGTATATAGTGCCTTACACAGTGAACCCCACCCAAGCATTCTTTACAAATGTGAATCATAGGTTTGGATTGGAAATGTAATAAAAGTGTATATAGCGCCTTACATAGCAAACCACACTGCAGTGTTCTTTACAAGTGTGAATCATCGATTGGGACTGGGAATAAAAAAAGTGTATATAGCGCCTTACTGCGTAAATGGGCTCTTAACAAGGGTGAATCAGCTGAAATTGGAAGAAAAATAAAGTTTATATAGCGCCTTACATGGTGGACTCCCACCTCAAGGAGCTTTACAAGTACAAAACAACACCACTCATACAACACCTTACATGGCAGACCCCATCTTAAATGTTGTAAAGGTGTGACTTGTTATTTGATAACATTTATATAGCGCCTTACATGGCGGACCTCATCTTAAACACTTTAAAGGTGTGATTTGTTATTTCATAACATTTATATAGCGCCTTACACAAGGAATCCCATACTAAACTTTAAACAGGCAGCTCAGACCTGTGGCTGTGAAGTGACCACTAGAGGGCGCTGCAGAGAGTTGCTGCGCCCAGCATGTCTATGTTACACGGCCCCTTTCACTGGTGAGCCCCCGTGTCAAGCGTGATGGTGGGACTGAGCCAGCAGTGTCATGATGTCACATAGCACACGATCCCAGGGTGGTACTTATCATGCCCACCCCTTTCCCACTGTGGGCCCTGGTGAGGTCACTCAGTGATTCAGTGGTGGGGTTTGAAGTGACATCCTTGTGGCTTACTGGTGACCCGCCGTGAAGCTGACAGCCATAAGCACAGCCCAGCGAGCTCACCAGCAGCACATGGCGTGGTGGGCTGGGAGGGGAATGCTAAATAATCGGAGGCACGCCGAGCACTCGTAGCGCCACAAAGTTGCTGCCATGTTGCCACAACAAGTAATTGAACAGAAAAGCCACGTCTGTCAGTTCACAATCCCACCGGCACCACCAAATGAGGACAATCATCCCCGGGGCTTTTGTCTTTCCACAAATGGCTGCTGTTGCTCACTTAGACAGAAACAGCTTTTTGAGATGAGGAAATCCGGAGAGCGTTTGGGCGTTTGGACTCGAGGATTGTGCCGAGCAGCAGGGGTCTTCTGGCACTGGGGCGCCCGCACATATGCCGCTCTTTTCAGAGTCTCCTCGGCCAGCCCTCCATGTCGCCCATTCAGTCTTTTCAGATGGACAAAGAGCCTGGAATTTCAGAGAAGACGAGCCGCCTGTCTGGAGGGTCTGAGGGGCGCGTCCCCCCGATGTGGCCCCAGCGTTGGTGACTTCAACCAACTCATTTTGCTTACAATGACAGCCACTCATCTGTTTGTCCTTCCACACCACAGAGATGTGCCAGATGAAGTCAAGTGGTGTCTTTGGATTGGAGTGTGTGTATGAGTTTGTGTGAGTGTGTGTGTCCTGCTGTCCTGCCCTGCTCCTGCCTTGAGTCTAATGCTGCCTGGACAGGCTCTACCCCCCATGACCCTAAACTGGTTTAGGTGGGTGCCATCCCAGAGCGCAGCAAATGAGGGGGTCCACTTCTTATTATATGAGAAAGACAATTAAAGAACAGTGTAGATGAACTGGGACCACCGAATGGCATTTGTAACGAGTTCTGCACCAGTCGAATGGCTTAAGTAGGAATATCTGGTTAAAGATTAGCCAATCAAATCAGGGACGGATTTACTGAGCCAATCCCAGGAGACCCAACTCTGGACAGGACCCCAATCTGTCCCTGGTGACACTCGGGCACACAGACATGTTTACCCAGGCTGGGTCAGCCTGTTACTTGGGGCTTGACCACATTTTCCCCTTTTTATAGCGCCTTGCACTTCTCATCTCTCTCTCTCTCACCTCTTCATTTTGTCCCTCCTGCAGTGGGGGGCTCACATCATTATGGTCAACTTCGGTCAGGTGGCTGTGGTCTTGAGTGCTGTACCCTTAAGTCTCTGGGATGCCAGCTTAGCCCTTCCTTCTGATTCACTGTGTGCCCCTGAGGAGAGAGAGCTCATGTAACCCAAATGCATACAAAGTAAGTAATCACATGTGCCAGTCAATAGGCATATTTATAGCGCCTTGCACTTCCCATCTCTCTGCTCCACCTCACCCCTTCTACATGAAATGTCCCTGCTGGTGGTCTCACATCATTACAGTCACCTTCTATCAGACAGGTGGTGGCCACAAGGACAGTGATGGCAGTGAGAGGGGGGGCCTCACAGATGTCAACTCACACTGTGTGCCCCCCGAGCGGATACACAATGTCATTTAATCCGATTTTATCAAATTTGAAGTCATTGCATGTACCAAACTCAATCTGCACCTTTATAGCTCCTTGCGCTGGCATCTCTGTTTCATTTTGTCCCTTCTGCATGAAATGTCCCTGCATTGTTATTCATTATGGTGGTCTTCAGACAGTCAGCTGGGGACCTGAGGATAACGAAGGCCTTCACATCACTGTGTGCCCCCTGAGGAGAGCTCATCTACCCCAGTAGTACAAAAGGTAAGCGATCAAATGTACCAAACTGAAATTGCACATTTATAGCGCCTTGCACTTCCTATCTCTCTGCTTCATTTTGTTAGTTGCACATAAACTGCCTGGCAGGTGGGCTCACAACATCTTGGTGGTCTTTAATCAGGCAGGTGGGGTCTTCAGGACACCCTGCACACAAGCAGGGTGAGTGGCTTAGAGGGAATGAGTCTGGACCAGTAAACCTCAAGGATGTCAGTCCAGTCTCCACCTCTGAGTAACTCTGTGTCCCTCATTGCTGTCACTTAACCCAATTGGGTAATCACATGTGCTGCACTGAATTGCCGCATTTATAGCGCCTTGCACTTCTAGCCTACCTGCTCCTCATGTTGTCCCATCTCTCTCTGCTTCACTTTGTCCTTTTGACATGAACTGCCCAGCAGGTGGGCGCACACCATCTTGGTAGCCTTTAGTCAGATAGGTGGGGTCTCGAGGACAGCGATGGCCTTCACATCAAGTGGCCCTATACAGTAACAGCGAGTGGGTAAGGCTTTGGACGAGTAACCCTGAAGGATGCCAGCTCAGTTTTTATCTCTGACTCATTGTGTGCCCACGAGTGCTGCCACTCAACCCAATTGTTTGCTCATTTATGGCGCCTTTCACGTCCCACCTCTCTGCTCTTCATTTTGTCCATTCTACTTGAAACGCCCCTGCAGGTGACCTCACACCATTATGGTAGCCATCAGACAGACAGCTTGGGGGGGTCTTAAGGAGGCCGATGGCCTGCATAACAAGTGACCCGACACACAAAGGGCGAGTGTGTCTGCTGAGGTGAGGATTTGGATAAGAAAAACCTCAAAGCTCAACTGTGGTTTATAGCGCCTTGAACTTCCTGTGTTTCTGCTTCATTTTGTCCATTCTACTTGAAATGCTCCTGCAGGTGGTCTCACATCGTCACGGTGGTCTTTAATCAGACAGGAGGGGAGTGGAGGACAGAGGCTTACTGCTTGGGGCACTGGACTACTAAACTCCAAGGATGCCAGTTCAGCCCTCGCCTCTGATTCACTGTGTGCCCCCGAGGAGAGCCCATCTACCCCAGTTGTATAAAATGTAAGCAATCAAATGTACCAAACTGAAATTGCTCATTTATAGCGCCTTGCACTTCCTATCTCTCTGCTTCATTTTGTTAGTTGCACATAAACTGCCTGGCAGGTGGGCTCACAACATCTTGGTGGTCTTTAATCAGGCAGGTGGGGTCTTCAGGACACTCTGCACACAAGCAGGGTGAGTGGCTTAGTGGGAATGAGTCTGGACCAGTAAACCTCAAGGATGTCAGTCCAGTCTCCACCTCTGAGTAACTCTGTGTCCCTCATTGCTGTCACTTAACCCAATTGGGTAATCACATGTGCTGCACTGAATTGCCGCATTTATAGCGCCTTGCACTTCTAGCCTACCTGCTCCTCATGTTGTCCCTTTACATTAAATGCCCCTGCAGGTGGGCTGAAATCATCATGGCAGCCTGAAGTAAAGCTTGGGGGCATTGGACTGGTAAAGCTCAAGAAAGCCAAATCAAGCCCCGCCTCCGATTGACAGTGTGCCACCACCCATCACAGAGCTGGTTAATGAAACTCCTTGACGGTGAGGGTCCAAGGGGGCTGAGGGCTCTGGACGTTCCAGAAAGTGCCTTGGGATTGGCATTCTGGGGGGCAGTGATGGCCTGTGTCACGAGGGAGTGAAGCTGAGTAGTTGGGGCCACCGGACTGGTAAACCTCAAGAAAGCCAATTGAAGCCCCGCCTCTGACTGACTGTGTGCCAATGAGGAGGAGGAGTCAAAATGCAAGTAATCCACTGTCCTGTATGGAACTGGCACATCGATGGAGTCCCCTTTACATGAAATGCCCCTGCAGGTGGGTTCAAATCGTCACAGCAGCCTTTAATCAGACAGGTGGGGGTCACGAGGACAACGATGGCCCTGCACACAAATAGAGAGCGTGGACTGGTAAGCCTCAAGGACGTCAGTTCAACCCTCAGTGCCCCAGAGGGGAGGTCATTTAACCTGGCTGTGTGGTGGGGCATCGGTTGGTGAAGAGACATTCACTGATCTCGACTTTGAGGACGATGATGTGATCTTCACAGAGTTAATGGGGGCTCTGCGTGAGGAGTCTGAGTGTTTGAGCTTGTGAGGGTCCTGAGAAAAACCAACATCCAGGCCTTTAGTGACCTCTGGGGCACATCAGCAGTGTGTCTCTCTGTGGAGAGAGTGACGACCTTGTCATCGAGAGGTTACTTACCTCGGCAGTGACATTCATGTGACTCTGGTGACAGTTCCTATGAAGTCAGTAGATGGATTGGGAGAGCATGGGGGGTCATGAGGTCACTTTAAAGGGGTGTGTGGCGCTCCCGATATCTGAGGTCCAAGTCTTTAGTGTCCTGGTGCTCCCTGTTTGTGAGACCTGGACGCCATCCAGTGACCTGAGATGAAGACTGGACTCCTTCATGTGTGTCTCTTCAGAGAGTCCAAGGGTCCCGCTGGTGTGACTTTGTGTTGCTCATGGAGTCCCGAATGAGGCACATGACCTGCACTGTGAGGGAGCCTCAGTTATTGCACTACGGCCATGTGGCTCGATTACCCGAAGGCGATCCGGGTCACAGGACCCTCATTGTTGAGGACCAGGCCAAGGGGACGTCCATGTAACACCATGGGGGGTCATAAGTTCACTGGAAAGGAGTGTGTGGAGCTCCTGGTATCTGCAATTGGATGAAGGTGCCAGTCTTTAGAGTCCTGGTGCTCCCTGTTTGTGAGACTTGGATTACCTGAGTGACCTGAGATGAAGACTCAACTCCTTCATGTGGGTCACTTCAGGGGGTCCTTGGGTCCCGCTGGTCTGACTTTGTGTTGCTCACAGGGTACCAAATGAGGCACCTGACCTGCATTGTACACACACTATGGCCATGTGGCGAGATTACCCGAGGGTGACCCTCATTGTTGAGGACCTGAGCGGTTGGACCAGGCCAAGGGGATGCCCACGTAACACCTGGCTGCGGCAGATAGAAGGTGGCACTGGACCACGTGTCTGCCTTGGGGGGCACTGTTTCATCGTTTGGTGGGTGCGGCAGTGCGCTGTGCCAGTGCCTGCTCCCCGACCTGACCTGACCTGTATGAAGAGTAAGTAATCACATGTATTATACTCCATGTGCAAATCTGTAGTGCCCGGCACTTCCCATCCCTGGTATTTCATTTTATTTTAAAGGGGAGATGCGCCTTGACCACATTTTCCCCTTTTCTCCCATCTCCGTCCTCTTCATTTTGTCCAGTCGACATGAAATGCCCCTGCAGGTGGGCTCACATCCTCATGGCAGCCTTCAGTCAGACAGTGATGGTCACACACAGAGAGTGCGGCTTAGTGGTTTTGGCACAAAGACGCCACTTCAATTCAAATCTCTGATTCACCGGAGTGTCCATCAGGGCCGTCATTTCAGCTTATTGTATAAAGTGCCAGTAATCACATGTACTGGGCACAGCGGGCACACCTCCCATCTATCTGCTCTTCACTCTGCCCATTCTACTTGAAATGCCCCTGCCGGTGGGCTCACATCATCGTGGTCACCTTCAGTCAGACAGGTGGGGGTCACGAGGACAGTGGTGGCCTGTGTAACGAGGGGCTCTGCGCACAAACAGAGCGAGTGGCTCAGTGCTCAGGGCGCTGGACTGACTAGTAAACCCCAGGGCTGGCGTTAAGATCCCCAACTCTGGATGGATTGTGTGCCACTGGGCACACAGGGGGCATCATTTGACTCCATTGTATAAAATGTACAGAATCAAAGGGACCATGCCGCGGTTGCACATTTATAGCGCCTTGCACCTCCCATCCCTCTCTGCGCCTACAGGTGGGCGCAGGTCATTAAGGAAACCTAATGGGGTCTCGAGGACGGTGACGGCCTGCACACTAACAGGGTTGCGATTCTGGACCTCAGGGATGCCAGTTCGATGCTCAAGTATATCAAACTCTGCCCGAGGCTTTGAAATGTGCCGAGTAAAAGCCGATGGCGCTGCTCTCCTGCTCACCATTGTAATTGTATTGATTTGTACAAAGTCAGGTCTGATGGCAGATTTCTGCTCTGCTGACAAACCGAATTTCCGTCTCGGAGCCAATAAAAGTGAAGGGACCCGAGCTGACTGCTGCCTGGAAACTGTGCCAACTGATGAAGCACCCTGCGTTAGAGCGACATTCGCCAACAGGGGGCGACGTGAGTGCCCCGCCGGCTTCCTGGTGGTCGTGTGCTGTGGCCGGTCGGCGTGAGGGGCTCGGTGGGCCTGGCGGGGAGTTGGCGGTGCACGACATTGAGCAATCATCTAATGTTGGTAATTAGGCCGTTAAAACCCAGCGGCGGAGGGGAGCGCCGGTGCGGCTCGGCCGTTTAATTAAGGGGGCCTTTACTTAGTGCACTCTGTTCATTATAGTATGGCTGTAAAATGTTAATTCATTTTGATTAATACTTAATGTGTAATTGGGAGACAAGTGCTAACGAGCTGCTGCCTGCTAATTTCGTGTGCGTTAATAAAGCCCTTATTAACTTGCTCTTTTCCAATCAGGGCGAGGGCGACATGTCGTTCAGGAGACGTTCGTCATGCCGACCAGAGGAGGCCCGTGAAGCTCAGCCACACTCTCTCGTCTTGTCTTGAACCCGTGTTCAGATGCATCGCCGTTTCACCACAGGGGTCACCTCAGGCAAGCGGAACCAAAGGAGAACTCTGAAGAGTGGCAATGCCAAGCCAGCCCTCCTCAGTGGCACCACCGGGGAGCTCCGGACTGAAAACAAACCTCCTCCGTGTCCACCACACGACTTGTGCCACCTTTTGTGCCCCACCGGTAGCCGCTGGCATTGTCCCCATCACCCTTATTTTCTGTTGCCTAATTACAAGATGATTGGATGATTGCTACCAACAGGCCAAGTGGAGGGCAACCTTGGTAAACGTGAAAGCAAAAACTCGGACACACTCCCAAAGTGTGGAGACCCCCCAGAAATGTCCAAGGCTTTTAACAGAAACTGATCAAACGACACCAATAGGTTGGTTTAAAACACAGCCAAGGCGTTCCTAGTGCTGCCACCTGACCTTTCATTTGTTATTCAGAGCCCCAACCTGAGCAGCCATCCCCTCAGGGTCTTCACGGTCACCTCCCTCTAGGGCTGCCAGCTCTCTGTCTCTGGAAATGAGGACATTGGGGTAAAAAAATGAGGACCTTTGAGGACGCCTCTCCCTATAATACGCCTTTATACTGTCTTGTGGTAAACGTTTACTAGCCGTTTATCACTCTAATGACGATATGACGGCCACAATCCCAGTCACTGGCACACTAATAAGCCCTTAAATATTCTGAATACGTCGAGCCTCCTAAATGAACTGACGTCATTCCTTCCATTCTTATTGGGACAGCGTGACTGTCGTAAACCTGTAAAAAATGATACACGTGGAGAATTCAATTCTAGTAAAATAACAATCGTTTGACTCGTTTCAATTTATTTACATTTATCTTTATTCTTTTATATTTTTCCACTGAAGCTCTTTATCTAAGTAAATTGGGGTTCTTGTATAAAAATGAATGGAAATCTTTCCGTAGAACTGCCACTGAAACTGAATCTTGGGAGCGTTGGCCCCTCAGCTGAGTCTGCTCTGCCCTTTCTAAAACAAGTCGTCTGTGAACTCGCACAATAATGGGTATTCCTGAACTTATGTAAATGAAAGAATTCTGAAAATATTATTAAATTACTTGTAGAAGTGACTTCTTATTTGATCAACGGATAACTAAACAGATCTGCACTTACAGTCATATGAAGCAGTTTGTGACCCTCTCAGCCTGCGTAATAATTGACTCTCCTTTCAACAGTAAAGATCACAGTGGTGTGTCTGTCATTTCCTAGGAGTCCTGCGGTGTTTTCTGAACAAAGATTTTTAGTGACGCAGTATTTAGTCGTATGAAATGAAATCAAATGTGAAAAACTGGCTGGTCACAAATGTGGGTCCCCTTGTCATTGTGCTGATTTGAATGCCTGTCACTGCTCAATGCTGATTACTTGGTTGGCTGAGCTCATTAAGCCTTGAACTTCATAGACAGGAGTGTCCAATCATGAGTGGTAAAAGGTATTTAAGGTGGTCAGTCGCAAGTTGTGCTTCATTCCCTTTGACTCTCCTCTGAAGAGTGACAGACAGCATGGGATCCTCAAAGCAACTCTCAAAAGATCTGAAACAAAGATTGTTGAGTCTCCTGGTTTAGGGGAAGGCTACAAAAAGCCATCTCAGAGGTTTAAACTGTCAGCTTCAACTGTAAGGAATGGAATCAGGAAATGGAAGGCCACAGGCACAGTTGCTGTTAAACCAACTCAGGTCTGGCAGGCCAAGAAAAATACTGGAGCGGCATATGAGAGGCAGGATTGTGAGAATGGTGACAGACAACCCACAGATCACCTCAAAGACCTGCAAGAACATCTCGCTGCAGATGGTGTATCTGGACATCGTTCTACAATTCAGAACATCTGTATGGCAGGGTGATGAGAAAGAAGCCCTTTCTGCACTCACGTCACAAACAGAGTCGCTTGTCGTATCAAATGCTCATTTAGACAAGCCAGATTCATTTGGGAACAAAGTGCTTTGGACTGATGAGACAAAAATGGAGTTATTTGGTCAGAACAAAAAGCACTTTGCTTGGCGGAAGAAGAACACCGCATTCCAAGAAAAACACCGGCTACCTCCTGTCAAATGTGGTGGATGTCCCATCATGCTGTGGGGCTGTGTGGCCAGTTCAGGGACTGGGGCCCTTGTTAAAGTCGAGGGTCAGATGAATTCAACACAATATCAGCCAATTCTTCAGGATAATGTTCAAGACTCAGTCACAAAGCTGAAGTTACTAACACAGGGGTTGGATATTCCAGCAAGACAATGACCCAAAACACAGTTGGAAATCTACAAAGGCATTCATGCAGAGGGAGAAGTCCAATGTTCTGGAATGGCCGTCACAGTCCCCTGACTTGAATCTCATCGACAATCTATGGGCTGATTTGAAGCAGGCTGTCCATCAAATTGAACTGAACTGGAGAGATTTTGTATGAAGAATGGTCAGAAATACCTCCATCCAGAATCCAGACACTCATCACAGGCTACAGGAGGACAGCGTCTGGAGACTCAAAGGAGCAAAAGGAGGCTCCACTAAGTATTGATGTCATATCTCTGTTGGGGGCCCACATTTATGCACCTGTCTAATTTTATTATGATGCATATTGCATATTTTCAGTTAATCCAATAAACTTAATGTCACTGCTGAAATCCTACTGTGTCCATAAGGCATGATGTCATAAATTAAAAGGAAGTTGCTACTTTGAAAGCTCAGCCAATGAGAAACACAAATCCAAAGAATTAAGAGGGGTTCCCAGACTTTTTCATATGACTGTATATGACAGAATAAACATGTGATTTTTTTTTAATTAACTGAAACTTTAATAGTTGACTCATTCATTTACAATTAGAAATCCATTTTGGAACAACAGGTGGTAATAACAATATTATCAATTAAAACATTACAAAGCAGCACTTACTCGCACTTAAATACCTGGATGTGTGACATTTCCAGTGTAATCGAGGGGCTGACAAAAGAATCGAAAAATAAGATCTCACATAGAAAATGTGATATTGCAATTTCGATTTTGAATAAATTCACTTAGTAACAATGAATTAGGGTTACAAATAATTGAGGAAAGGAACAACTGTTATAATGAACTGTCTGCTCGCCCAGAAGATAAAGTTGAATTTGAAAGGTGAAGTGAAAAAGCCACGTTGGACAGACGTCGCCTATTCTCGTCAATCTCTGCGCTGTTTACTACCGGAACGGAAGTGAAGATTCGGGGGAAAAAAAAATGTGTGCGCACGACTTCCGCAAATGCTCATTAACGTACGGCTTTTAGTTTTTACCAATGATAAGGATATTCAAATTTTAGGAGCCAAAATTCCAGACATTTTCAAAAATTTCACAAATTCCTCCAAGACAGTTCATGGCAAATTAAAAATGAGGACATGTCGGGGAAAATGAGGACGGTGGGCAACCCTACAGTGTAAAAAATGTCAGTAAATGTAACAGTAAATACTGTAAATGGTAAAAGTAAAGTATCTTTTCTGAAAAAAAGGAAAGTTACCTTATGTTCTACTGAAAATGACCGGTATATTTTAAACAATACATTTCATTATTTTTTACAGCCAAGTTCTGAACAATTAATATTTTTCTACCTTCAAGTTACACTTCAGTTTTACCGCATAAAACTATTAAATAGCGAAGGTGAACCACTGCAACACATAAAGCGCTGTCTCAGTAACACCGGAGTTACGCCATTTGCAGAGAAGAGATGGTGAAGAGATAGCAAATGATTGGGGGACAGAATGGGATTTAGGCCATGGTGGGCAGTTTAACCAGGACAGCGAGATACCCCCTGCTCTTTACGAAGGATGCCCAGAGACCTTTGATGAGAGTTCGGACCTCAGTTTTGCATCTCATCTGAAGGATGGCACCATTTTTAGAGCACAGTGTCGCCATCCCCCCGTCACTGCTCTGGGGCATTGGTGCCCACATACAGAGCACAGGGTAAGCGCCCCCTGCTGGCCTCACCAGCAGCTCTTCCAGCAGCTACCCAAGCGTTATCCTAGATGGTCTCCCATGCAAGAACTGGCTGGGCCTGAACAGGCTTGACCTCTTCTGAAGTTGCAGTTGTGGGATGGCAGCCGATCTGAGCTCATCGTTTCATGCCGTTATGATTCCTGCCACATAACAAAAATAAAAATGTAGGCTTTAAAAATACCCCCAAAAGCCAGGCTTACCCTCTGTGCAGGTCTGGACACACTGAGCAGGCCTCAAACTCAACACGCAGACTTGTGGCCTGCACAGGCTTTTAAATACCAAAAGTCTCAAAATATCCCGAATGAAGGAGAGGGAAAACTGTTTAAAAACCTCGGGTCCGAGGGATCAACATAAACTTGTACCATTCCTTTATATTGAAAGAATTTAACAGGGTATTTAAAAAAAGGAAGAAAACACAAAAAGGTAAGGCAGGAACAAAAGTAGTAAAAATATAATTTGAATAAAAAGCAAAACATCCAAAACAAACAAATCAAAATGAAATTACAAGACAGAGAGCAGCACCTTCAGAGAAAGCCTGGAGTTAAACTCAGTAAAAAGATGAGGAATCCAAATCAAAAGCGCAATGTTGACGCTGCTCGTCCACCACCAAGCACCCCTGGGCCCATAATTAGGTGGCACCGCCTCCTCAGGCTCAACATACAGGAGACAGGCCAGAGAAGAAAGAACACAGCAGAGAAACTGAAGGAGAAAAACATAAGAAACAACACAACGTTACAAAGTTCAAAGCAGACGGAACAAAGCCAACAGCCGGGTTAATAACATAACGATCAAAACTAAATTTAAGTGAAATAAACTCAAAGCAGGGCAGCAGCCCTTTACATCTGCACACACATTAAGCTCTCAAGATGCCAGCCTACTAAAGACGAATAACGCAGCAGCAGAAGGCTGAGCGTTTAGCTACGGGACCCCAATGCTGTGGACTAAACTGCCGGTTTGTATTAAAGATTCTCCTCGTTACGACTCTTCACACCTCACAAAACTCAAAGGAAGGCTTTTCCTCTAGAAGTTGGCCTGAAAACTCCACAGAGGCCTATCATGAAAGGGAGGCGAACCCCAAAATCAAGAAGCAGGCTTCTGTCCTGCACAGGCCCAACAAAAGGGCTTTTTAAATTCATAAACTTGGGACAGGGGAGGTGAATCCTAATGCTGAAAAACCGTGTGCCTTTATACTGAGACATGGAATAGACAAGAACTTAAAAGAAACAAGACACAAAAACAAAGGCAGAGGCAAAATAAGGCAACCCTAAAGTCACCAAAACCAGAGAGATGCAAACGAAAAACAAAGAATTCAAAGTTGAAAAAGAGTTGAAAAATTCAATATTTAAAATCGAGCGAACCTCAGTGGTGCTGCAGCCCACTTATAACCTGGAAGCCTCTTCAATAGAGAGAGGGCGGTCCCACAGCAGTGATGTCAGCAGGCCACGCCCCCCAGGGAGTCGACTTCAAATGCAGACGGCACATAAATAACTTAAAGAAAATTAAAGGGGCGTACAGAATAATCAACAAACAAAGCAGTCTGCACCGGAAAATACTCAAATATAAACAGAAAGAAAACTTAATACTTAAAAGCAACAAAAAAAAAAATCTTCAGCCAGGGATGGCACCGTGTCTATGCCAGGGTGCACCCATTTGACCCCTGACTTTAACAGAAGGCCTCAAAGCTGAGCCAGCAGGGACGTGCGGTCAGGGGAGGCTCATGAAAAATACAAAAAAACTAACAGTGATAACATAAAATAAATGTGTCCACTGGTCTGTGCTATAAATTTGTTTTCTGTATGATTCCAATAATTGTAATCATTTTTATAATCAAAACGGCTGAATTGGCGCATTTCCTGTTCAAATACTGGGGAGAAACGTGAGGAGGTGTGACAGCGATGAGCCTCACCTCCCCTCGGACTGCGCTGTCCCTCACACACTGACACGGTTGATCCACGCAACTGGTACCTGCCTGTCGCTGTCTCTCTGTACGGCGCCAATATAAAGTTTACAGACACGTTTATTATACACCCTCTCTTTCCACAGTTTGGCTAATATCTTGAATGAATGTCTGTGACATATTTAGTCTTGCTGATCGGACATCAAACCACAGTGAGAAGGCACAAGGTGAGGCAGACAGTACCGTGCCATCCTGAAGGGGGCGCATGTGAGCCCAACGGGTGCTCGTTGCTGCTGTTCTTCTACTCAGAGGCGTTAATCAGTTAGCGATATCAGAAAGTCAAGGGCACTGCGGCGGTCTGTTTATTTTTATTTGTTGTGCCGACTGACTGCCAAAATGGAAGATTAAGACTTTTAAAACAAAAGAAAAATAAGGAGGACTCTTGCAAGAAAGTGACAAAGATTTTCACGGAGAAGGATAGACGCATGGACTTCATTTGCAAATAACGGTAAGACCATAAACAGATTTCAATTCTATAAAAAAAACAAAAAACTGCATGATAATGTGCAGTGAATCCACTTGACTTACAGTTTTCATTCTCTTCCTCTATACGTTTATCATTCGTTTGCTCAGAGGTTGATGCGCTTGTTCCTTCCTGAGCAGCTCTTCTTATCTCTCTATCACTCTATCTATCTATTATATAGTGCCTTTATATCTATCTATCTATCTATCTATCTATCATATAGTGCCTTTATATCTATCTATCTATCTATCTATCTATCTATCTATCTATCTATCTATCTATCTATCTATCTATCTATCATATAGTGCCTTTATATCTATCTATCTATCTATTATATAGTGCCTTTCACTCTATCTATCTATCATATAGTGTCTTTATATCTATCTATCTATCATATAGTGCCTTTCACTCTATCTATCTATCTATCTATCTATCTATCTATCTATCTATCTATCTATTATATAGTGCCTTTTACTCTATCTATCTATCTGTTATATAGTGCCTTTCACTCTATCTATCTATCTATCTATCTATTATATAGTGCCTTTATATCTATCTATCTATCTATCTAAATGAGTTTGAATTGTGGAATCGCAATGGCAAATTTAGAACACGTGGAGGGTGAGGATCAAATGCGCTCTTTCTCTCTCGCCGCTAGAAACGTAACGTTCTTTCTCAGTCAAACATGCGCCTTACCTGTCTATGTGTGTGTAAAGAAGGAGAATGAGATAACCAGTAGTCAATAGTGCCAACCGAATAGTCAATAAGCGACTCTTTGGGGTTCATAGATTTGTAAATGTCACTCTGAAGGAGTCACCAGCCATGAACCTCACCACACGTCACTGAGAGCCATGCAGGTGGGCAGCCTTGACATGCAAGGAGAGGAGAAACCTGCGGACATTGCAGCTGGGAGCTTCTTGATGTCTGTTTCCATTTATTACTGGTTTGAATTCTCTATCACCAGTATTACCTGCATGGTTAGCTCTGTCAGACTAAAAATACAAGCAACAGCAGCAATCTAGTGACATGCTAATTAGGGTGGAGTGGCAGCTCTGAGGCTAAGGGTCCGTGCCAGAATCCAGAAGGCTGTCGGTTCGAATCCCTGTTACTGCCAAAGGGGTTGTTACTCTGCTCCAGGGGTGCTGTACAATGGTTGACCCTGTGCTCAATTTAGGGTCACCAACCCACCTGACCTGCATGTCTTTGGACTGTGGGGTGGACACCACATTCTCACGCCATGCAGTGAAGACCCGGGAAATAAACCCTGGTCTCCTTACTGCGAGGCAGCAATGCCAGAACTTTTATGATATTCGAGATATTTGATTGCCGAGGTACAAACTGCATTTTCTCACCCTGCATATGGATATCCACAGGCTGAACACTTCTCTGTAGACAAAGTGAAAAAACTGCTGTCACTCAGTCATCTACCCAGCAATGCCATTCATCCGACATCTTGTCACACCCATCCTGAGGAGGGTTGGCAGACCATTGCATCCCTGCCAACCTGCTGCCACTCAGTCATCTCTACCGGCCCAGGCTAAGAAGCTCAGGTTGATAAGTTACCTTCCTTGTCCAGGCTTCTACCACCCAAACAGCTAACCCACTCCAATTCTACCATTGAATCATTTTGTCCCATCCAGCCTTAGAAGCACTGGCATCAGGTGCCTTCCTGCCCAGCCTGCTGCCACTCAAACATCAAGAGCCTCCCAGTCTGCTGCCAGTTACCTGTCTCACCACACCCAAACTGAGAAGCTCAAGCAGTGACTTTCCTGCCCAGCCTGCTTTCACCTAACCATATAGCTCCACCCAGTTGGCTGCCACTCAATCATGTAGCCCCGCCCAGGCTGCAGAAGTGTTGGCAGGCAGGTGCTTTCCAGACCAGCTTGCTGTCACTCACTCCTCTAGCCTCACCCAGCCTGCTGTCACTTAATCCTCTAGTCCCACCCATCCTGAGAAGCCTATTCAAATTGTTACCCTTCTGCCCAGTCTGCCTGCTGGCCGCTGCAACCCTTTAATCCTAAACCAGGTAACAGTCACCATAAAAGTGTGTTTTTCAGGAACCCCCCACCATTTAAAACTTTCAGGCTTTCTGGTTGTCCAGTGGATTAATGAAGGGGCCCCATGCCTCCTGACACCTTGCTTATTGCCCCCCCAGCCCCCATTTTTTCTCAGATGTTCCTTCTACTGGACTCGTCTGCTCTTACCCCACTATCTTTAATTTTTGGGTACAATTGTTGTAAAGCTGATTGTAGCCTCTTGCAGGAAATCTCCTGCTATTCTCTCTTTTTTCGTACACGTCTGTAAATCCTTTTTGTTTAGCCTGCTCTCACTTGAATGTTCAGCGGTGCACATCAACAGATCATCTGGCTCCAAGTGGCGGTGTGCCATGCATTTGGTTGGCAGCTTGCTGGCTGGTGGTCAGAGTTGCTTCCCCTTCTTCATTTCTAATTTGTCTCTTTTTTTGTTTCCTTTTTTATTTTGTTCCTCTGCTTTTACCTTTGCACTCCTCCCTGGTCTGCACGATCTGACCAAGCTTATACAGCCCCCTTCAATAATGAAGCCCATGCCAAGTTACCCCAGCCTGTGAAGCGCTGCCAGACACTCACATCCCTGCCCAAAATGCTGCCATTCAAGCCCCAAACCCCACCCAGCCTACCTGACTGTATCTGATGCTGGACTACGGTGGAGCCCCTCACAGGGCCTAATCACTAATAATCAAACCCACGTATCTTTAGGGATATATCGGAAGAAAAGCCCAGGGAGACACAAGGAAAACAGGCAGACTCTACACAGCTACACACTGGCATTCCACCCAGGGGGCCCCTGCCGTGAGCAGGGAGACATGCTGGTTGGCACCTGAGGGAGCCAAAGAAGGGCACGGCCTGTCTGACTGCCACAGCAGACCTACTGTATCTACGACAGAGTGTCTTTCACGTCCATCTATTGTGCAGTGCCTGTCTATTGTATTATCTAACCATCGACCCTCTGCAGTTCACAAGGTGGGAGTGGAGGATGCCATCATCTACATGCTACACCGATCCCTCTCCCACTTGGACAGAGGCAGTAGTGCTGTAAGAATTACGTTTCTGGACTTCTCTAGCGCCTTCAACACCATCCAACCTCTGCTTCATAGGGACAAGCTGACTGAGATGGCAGTAGACTCACACCTGGTGGCATCGGTGGATTGTGGACTATCTTACAGACAGACCTCAGTATGTGCGTCTCGTGAACTGCAGGTCTGACATTGTGGTCAGCAGCACAGGAGCGCCTCAGGGGACTGGACTTTCTCCGGTCCTGTTCAGCCAACATACATCAGACTTCCAATACGACTCGGAGTCCTGCCACGTGCAAAAGTTCACTGACGACACTGCTATGGTGGGCAGGAGGAGGAGTATAGGAACCCAATCAAGGACTTTGTTAAATGGTGCGACTCAAACCACCTACACCTGAACACCAGCAAAACCAAGGAGCTGGTGGTGGATTTTAGGAGGACCAGGCCCCTCATGGACCCCGTGATCATCAGAGGTGACTGTGCAGAGGGTGCAGACCTGTAAATACCTGGGAGTGCAGCTGGATGATAAACTGGACTGGACTGCCAATACTGATGATCTGTACAAGAGAGGACAGAGCTGACTATACTTCCTTAGAAGGCTGGCGTCCTTCAACATCTGCAATAAGATGCTGCAGATGTTCTACCAGACGGTTGTGGCGAGCGCCCTCTTCTACACGGTGGTGTGCTGGGGAGGCAGCATAAAGAAGAGGGACAAACTGGTGAGGAAGGCAGGCTCTATTGTAGGCACGGAGCTGGACAGTCTGACATCCATGGCAGAGCGACGGGCGCTGAGCAGACTCCTGTCAGTCATGGAGAATCCACTGCATCCACTGAACAGGATCATCTCCAGACAGAGGAGCAGCTTCAGCGACAGACTGCTGTCACCGTCCTGCTCCACTGACAGACTGAGGAGACCCCACACTATGAGACTCGGGGGGGTAAACGTTAACATTATACAAAGTTATTGTCTGTTATACCTGCATTGTTATCACTCTTTAATTTAATATTGTTATTATCAGTATGCTGCTGCTGGAGTAAGTGAATTTCCCCTTGTGGATTAATAAAATATCTATCTATCTATCTATTGTCAGAGATGGCTGGGGTGGTGACCTGGCCAGGACGCCCAGGAGGAGGGCTTGTACCTTCCCCAGACCATGTCGGGGCGACCGTCCTGGTTGCTTTGGGGACCACAGTTACAGAGCTTTGAAGCTCAACCCTGAAGGGGCCCGTGGTCACCACCAGGGGGCGCCCCGGTGCCTATCGAACCCTGGACCTCAGCACTTCCGCCACACCCAGAAGTGCTGGGAGGAAGAAGACTGGGGACACCCGGAGTGTTTCCAGGTGCGCAGCCGGCACTTCCGCCACACAGGGGAGTGTCCGCAGAGGAGTGTCAGGAAACACCTGGAGCCCATCCGGGCATGTATAAAAGGGGCCGCCTCCCTCCATACGATGGCTGGAGTCGGGTGGAAGAAGGACGAAGTCTTGGAGGAGAGGAGTGGAGGCGGACCAGAGAGAAAGGCATTGGACTTAAAGGGGTGATTGGTGCTGCGGCACTGGGTTGTGCTCACTTTGGTGAATATAAATAATTGTAAATAAACGTGTGTGTGGTGAT
This sequence comes from Polypterus bichir lapradei, assembly GCA_026402145.1. Classification (NCBI taxonomy): domain Eukaryota; kingdom Metazoa; phylum Chordata; class Cladistia; order Polypteriformes; family Polypteridae; genus Polypterus; species Polypterus bichir. Next base: position 64,455,434 of record JANRMT010062834.1, on the reverse strand, counting down.
CAACATCATGTCTACCTGTCTGTGTCTGGGCTGTACCCCACACTATCTATCTATCTATTTCTAATGATTATTATTGACTTTTGATACAAGGCAGCACGGTGGCGCAGTGGGTAGCACTGCTGCCTCGCAGTTAGGAGACCTGAGTTCGCTTCCCAGGTCCTCCCTGCGTGGAGTTTGCATGTTCTCCCCGTGTCTGCATGTGTTTCCTCCCACAGCCCAAAGACATGCAGGTTAGGTGGATTGGGGATTCTAAATTGTCCCTTGGTGTGTGCTTGGTGTGTGTGTGCTCTGTGGTGGGCTGGCACCCTGCCCGGGGTTTGTTTCCTGCCTTGCACCCTGTGTTGGCTGGGATTGGCTCCAGCAGACCCCTGTGACCCTCTAGTTAGGATACAATAGGCTGGACAATGACTGACTGACTTTTGATACACGATTGGTTCCATTTCTTTTGCCTTCTCCATGTTAGGCACAGACATGCTAAGTGACCTGCTTGTGGTCACAATGTGAGGATTTAAACCCTTAACCCATAAATGAAGTTTGAAGCCTTATCTGCTATGCCACATTATGCATTTCGTATCCAAAGTGGGCCTTTTGTAGCCATCTGTTATGTAGTACCTTTGATATTTTTCAGTTTTACAGTGACTTCTACCGATTACATATAATAATAATAATAATAATAATAATAATAATAATAATAATAATAATAATTCATTTTATTTCTAAGGCACTTTACATTTGTAGTAAACCTACATAAAAAAAAAATTAAACAAAGACACAAAAACAAAGATAAAGATAAAACAATAATTAGAGGTAATTTTGTTAATATGCTTTCCTAAATAGAAAAGTCTTGAACTGTTTCTTACAGCAGCCCTCAATCTGCGGTGCTCTCAGGTCGTCTGGTAGGCCATTCCTTTAATATTTACGATTATATTCCATATCATAACATTTTCTAAACCTGCTTAATCCTGAGCAAAATTGCAGGAAAGCTGAAGTCAATCCCAGCAAGCATTTGGCAAGTTTTTGGCAGGAACAATCCCTGGAAAGGATGCCAGTCCCCAGTGCAGGCTGATAAATCACACAGTGCCTTTGCTGTTTATGTTATATAGCGCCTTTCACGTCTTATTCTTTGTTTTATATTGTAAGTTGTTTAATATGAGAGTAAAGCCCCCGTGCACCCCCACAAGCTTTGCTTGTCTTCTTTTTGTCTCCTCAGGATTTTCCGCCAAGTCACAAATGACTGCCCCCTTCCCCCCCCCAGACGGCGTCAACTTTTCAACCAGGGTCTTTGTAGCGCCTCCCTTAGAAGGGCAGTCCCACAGTGCCCCTGCCCTCTTCTTCTTGCCGACTGAACCAAAGGCCTGCCTGGTCTGCGTGGCACAGACTACTCGGGCACTTAGCTGTAAGTAATGCGTTTACTGCAGGAGACCCTCAGACAAAGGACGGGGCGGTGCTGGGCTAATAGACGGCAGGATTGGGGCATTGAAAGTCCCCTCGTTGTTCGCTGCCAGACCTCATGCCAGTCACCAGAGCGTATGCCCATGGGTGCTCGGCTGAGTTCCACCAGCAGGCATCTCGCGGAGCCACTGTCAGACGGAGTGACACCCTGCAACCCCTCTGTCCGATTCGGACCCCTGTGTCCCACAGTTTCAAAGGAAGCCTTTCACTGGGAAAGCTGCAGCTGCGCCTGCTGAAAGAGGCACTGTTGGCAAGTTATGAATTTCCAAGAGTTCTTTTTATTTTCATTGATTTCGAAAAACAGAGAAGTTTCTTTTTCTCCCCCCCCCCCCCCCCACTCTTTTTATTTTAAAAGTAATTAAAAATTCTCCGCTGTTTTCCTACAGGAATGTTTTGTGGAGGGCACCAGCCTCCTTTCACTCATGTCGACAAAAATGTTGTTTGCTGTCTTCTCTGAGCTGGCACCGGAGGCCACTGGCACTCTGCAGGCGAATGGCACGGAGGCCAAGCCAAAGGCAGCAGCTGGGACCCCCTGAGTGAAGCCTTAAAAGTCCAACACGAATCCCTCCACAACCCCCACCCCGCTTGGCCCCTCCCCCTTTTCCAACTATTCTTCCGAGGCTCAGGGACTCCAGGGATTCAGTTAATGGTGACACGGATTAGGGCTTTGGGGAGAAAGGGACCCGATATGGTGCTGCCGGCCCGCTGTGTGCCACCTCCTTTGTTACATCTGAACTCATAAAGACGGGCGGTTTTATAAACCTCTCGATTTCTAGTCTTTGTTGGTAAGCAGCTTAGAAGGGAACGGATGATTGAAATTCCCAGCACTGAAATGAGTGGCCATGACGGTGGCCCAGGGGGGCAGAACTGCAGGAGCACAGGTCCAAATCACCGTCTGTGTCAGGCGGCCAATGTTCTCCTCGGGTCACTAAACTGTCTCTATGTGTGGGCGCCAATGGACTGACCGCCTGACCTGGGACTGGCTGTGACCCCCGCCCCGGATGAACTGGGACCCCTGGGATGAGGTCCATCCTGCTCATCCGGAGACCTGCTGTTGTCGCCATGAAGGCAGGCTTACAGTTTTGCTCATCTAGTGCGTGAATTTCTTAATTCTGTACGGCTCTTATTAGTTGTTCTTATTGTTTTTTGTGACCGTGTTTTATTTATTTCAATTTATTCATTTTTTGTGTCTTTTCTGGGGAGTTTTTTAGACTTCCATGTGACTAAACTGGGGGTTTTCAGCTCAAGGTATTTATTTTTCCTGAGAAAAGAATCATTGATTTATCATCTTCCGCAGTGCCATTTTATGATATTGCTGAGGTACTTTTTCCCAGGATTCCCCAATAGCGTGCGATGTGTGACATCATCACGTGTGACCAGTGTGGACATTTCGGACCCGGACACAGAATGTCCCAAAACACACTCGTTTATTCTCTGCTCCACTGCACAACACAAGCCCAGTGCATCAATCACTAATAACAGTCCTTTAGACTTCTCTCTGCCAACCTCCAACTCCTCACTCGCAAGCTCCGTCCTCTTCCACCCAACTCCAGCTCCCCGAGTGGAGTGAGGTGGCCTCTTTTATACGTCACCTGCATGTGCTCCAGGTGCAGACTGGCATTCCACCCAGGGGGCTCCTGCCTTGAGCAGGGAGACATGCTGGTTGGTACCTAAGGAAGCCAAAGAAGGGCATGGCCTGTCTGACTGCCACAGCAGATCTACTGTATCTACCACAGAGTGCCTTTCACGTCCATCTATTGTGAAGTGCCTGTCTATTGTATTATTTCTAATTATTATTATTGACTTTTGATACAAGGCAGCACAATGGCGCAGTGGGTAGTGCTGCTGCCTCGCAGTAAGAAGACCTGGGTTCACTTCCTGGGTCCTCCCTGTGATGCCAACAGTGCCTCTGGTGGTGACAACGGGCCCCAACAGGGATGAGCTTCTACACTCTGCTCTCGTGGTCCCCATGCAGACAAGGGCGGCTGCTCTCTCCCGGTCCCTCCAGGTGTCCCCTCCAGGGGGTCCGCCACTGCAGATAAAAGTGCGTCATACACGTTTTGTTCTGATCTCAGTTTGGATTCATTTTTGTGTCCGCTTTTCTGTATCAAATTCTCTCAACGGTTCTCCGACTTCTTTTTTAATGGCTAACAATTTTGGATTTCCAGGTTAACATTTCTGGCTTGTCGAAAGATCGGTTGTCTCTCTGCTGTTGACCCTGCACTTATTTTGGACTTCACCTCATCTCCCGATCTCTTTGATTAAGATATTTTCCCTGTCTTATCCAGAGGAAGAACAACAGGAAACTGGCTGATGTCGTGTTGTCTTTTCTACAAAAAAAGGTTGCGGAGGAGCTTCAGAAGTTGGCCTTTGTGCTCCGCTGAGGTCAAACCAACCAAAATCAGCCTCAGCCAAATTCAAAGAGCAGGCTTCTCAGGGCCAACAAACAGGGTTTTAATGATCGAAATTCAGAAAAAGAGGAGGGAAGCTCTAAAACCCCTGGTCCTCCATGACATGTTTTGAAAATGTAATTAACAAAATAGACATAAAAAAAATGATCTGTTAAAATATAATAATAGGCGAACCCATACCGGGCAATAAGAGTCCATCCATCCATCCACTATCCAACCCGCTATATCCTAACTACAGGGTCACAGGGGTCTGCTGGAGCCAATCCCAGCCAACACAGGGTGCAAGGCAGGAAACAAACCCCGGGCAGGGCGCCAGCCCACCGCAGACAATAAAAGTCGGAATACTCAAAGAGTTTTTGCCTTAAACCAAAGACCCCCAACAACAACTTCATGTGTGACTACAGCACATTTTCATACACAGGATGAAACTTAAAGAACTTAACAAGATGTCAAATAGTCGCAAGAAGAGAAGCCCAAATTAAAATTAGATAAGGAGAATAATAAATAACTTAGAAAAAGTAAATCAATACACACTTACATAAAACCGCCTCACGCGTGTGCGTCTGGGAGTCACCTTGAGGGCTTAAGTACGGTAAGCGATACCGCCGTGAGCCGAGAGGAGGCGCTGTCACTAACTTTCCATTCTTTTCCACCTGCAGTTTTGAGAAGAACCCCAGCGAATACTGACCCCGCCTGCAGAGTCCACAGAAGACCCCACCCCTTCCTGTCGGGACCCTCACAGGAGCGTCTCACTCTGGACCCAGACATCGAGATGGAAGGAAGCAAACAAGTTACTGCATTACTGGGAGCCATCGTTACGGCTGGACTGGCCGGATTTCTGCTCAGTGTGCTTTAACTGCCATGTTCTTGGTTTTTTTTTTCCATTAACTCTTTGAGGGCTGAATATTTTTTTACAAAAAACTCAGTTTTCTGAAAAGCACACAATGCGCTAGTTTCACACATAAATCAAAATAAAATGTCTGTTGCTACATGCTGTGGCTGCTGTTGGCGCATGTTTGGCATCTCTGGCAGCAGTGACAGAGCAGGGGTGGCTCGATGGCTAGCAGGAATGCACGGCGGGCCGGCTACCTCTCTGTCTTTGCACAGCAGGTGGGCTACGGTGGCAGGCACAGTGTGACGCTATATGGTTTGTACTTCTTGTCATAACAATTTGTGGTCCTCCCAGGCAAATGCTGCTGTCAGCATATCAGCTACACGAACGCATTCAGCAGCACGATCAGCTGGCGACCAATAGGCTGATGCTGGTACCTCACTTTTACTTTCGATATCCATCTCCGGATCACTTGCATCAAACTCTGAAAAGTCAGAGTGCGATTCAGCGATAATACGTGAAACATACATGGAGTATTTTGCAGTGCACATCTGCTTTAGTCTCCCCAGATGTTGATGCTGTTTTCAGCTCAGAGGACGTTTGCTCTTCACTACTCATGAGGTCAAATCAACAAAGCTTCGGAACTAACTTTCCTTTAGGCAAAGAGAGTCAAACTAAAAATGTACGGGTGAGTTTTGTCACAGTTTACAGCCGATTACTGTCCTCTACCCCTGAATTTCGACAAAAGTCAATATCAGCCCTGAAAGAGTTAAACGGGGGCACCCAGCTGGCTCTCCATCATTTATTGTGGGCACTGAGACTCTTCCTGACCATGACAATAAAAATTAAACTAACTACAGTAGCTGCGTTGGTCCACTACACCCGGGTGTCAGTTACAGTGCCGCCGGTTCATCGGGTGACGAACAAAACCACTAAGGAGCTAACCAAGTGCTTTGGACCTTGGACGTCAAATCCGGAGGTTGTGGGTTCAAATCCCACTACTGACACCACTGAGTGACCTGAGCAAGTCACTTCACCTGGAAAAAAAAAGGGCAATGAAAACAATTGAACTTCATACGCCGTAAGTCACTTTGGATAGAGACGTCAGTCCAATAGAAGGTCAGAATAACACTGGGAGGCCACTTGAGCCGCTTACTTGACCGTGCTGTCCACCGCTGTCCAGGATCCTACCGTCGATCGACTTCTGCTTTTCCTGGTGACTTGGCTTTTGTCGATGGTCGCTGCAAATCACAATTTTACGAGAAAGTGAATTCTTTTTAATTGAAATGGGTGATCAGTATATAGTGAGTGTATACATCAGTGTTATTGCTGTTAGATGTTTATGGTTTTTGTTTGTTTGTTTGTTTGTTTGTTTTGTTTGAGGAGCGCCGAGCAGCAGCTTTCACCTCCTTAGCATAAAAACAGCGCTAAAGGCGTTAGTCCCGAGTGACACTCAGGGAAGAGTACAGACACATCTCGTGTAAGACTCGAGGTTTACTCAGCCTGTAAAAGTGCCAAGAGTTACGTGTGCAACAGTGTAAGTGTGTCCTGCATAAGCGTCAGCCACAAGTGTCACCCGGGCAATGGCGTAGCCACATCTCCCCTAAATTCATAATGACATCTCTCACCAGCAGTGATCTTATTCTTCTTCTTTTGTCTGCTCCCATTAGGGGTCGCCACAGCGGATCATCATATTCCATCTCTTCCTGTTCTCGTCATCTTGTTCTGTCACCCACATCACCTGCATGTTCTCTCTCACCACATCCATAAACCTCCTCTTAGGCCTTCCTCTTTTCCTCTTCCCTGGCAGCTCTATCCTTACCATCCTTCTCCCAATATATCCCCCATCTCTCCTCTGCACATGTCCAAACCAACGCCATCTCGCCTCTCTGACTTTGTCTCCCAACCATCCAACCTGGGCTGACCCTCTAATGTCCTCATTTCTAATCCTGTTCATCCTCGTCACACCCATCTTTAACTCTGCCACCTCCAGCTCTGTCTCCTGTGCCACCGTCTCCAGCCCATATAACACAGCTGGTCTCACTACCGTCCTGTAGACCTTCCCTGTCACTCTTGCTGATATCCATCTGTCACAAGTCACTCCTGCCACTCTTCTCCACCCACTCCACCCTGCCTGCACTCTCTTCTTCACTTCTCTTCCACAATCCCCATTACTCTGTACTGCTGATCCCAAATATTTAAACTCATCCACCTTCATCAACTCTACTCCCCTCATCCTCACCATTCCACTGCCCTCCCTCTCATTCACACACACGTATTCTGTCTTGGTGGTCCTACTGACCTTCATTCCTCTCCTCTCAGATCTCCACCTCTCCAAGTTCTCCTCAAACTGCTCCCTATTCTCACTACAGATCACAATGTCATCAGCAGACATCACAGTCCTGTCTGAGATGAGTCTGTCTTCAAGCAATGAAACTGAAGCTGGGTGGTTTGTCGTGTTGTGGGGGCAGCAACGTGTTATCAGCGCATGCCCCCAAACCTCAGAAGGACACGGGTAGCCAATGTAACACGACGCTACAACTGGTGTGATGTGCTCAGATTTCGTTTTTCTGGTTAAGATTCTTGTTGCGTCATTCTGAACTCACTGCAGCCGACTGACGTCTTACTTAGGTAGTTCAGTTAGATAGATAGATAGATAGATAGATACTTTATTAAGGTTAATTAATTAAGGTTTATTAATTATTTATTAGTTAGGAGTGCATTACGGTAAATCTGGTCATCTAAAACCAAAAGTGGGAATTCGCATCTCAGCATCTTGAGGTCTCATAAGAGTTCTAACTTTTGCAATGTTCATTCAATGAAAAAATGCAGTCCTAGCATATCTGACTAATGTGTGATTTCATGTTTAGCTCAGAGTAAAATTCTTTACTTGCACCTTGATCTCTTAGTTATAAAAGTTAACTTCATTTCTAATACTCCCATTATTTCCATTATTTTGCCAACCACTAAGACTTCATTTTTTCCTTATTTAGCTCAAGGAAAGTACTACTCATCCATTCTACTATTGGATCACAGGGGCCTGCATGTCAGGGGACTCCGGTGGTATTGATAAGTAAGCTGCATGTCACCTGCATGGCTGTGGTAGCTCGCCTTGTGTTTTGAGATCTTTAGGCCTAAACGGGTGCATGGAGGTTGAAAATAACAGCAAGGCTAGAACAGATTATTGTGGGACACCATATAAAGTATCATGGATCTCTGAACTACAAGTCAAATCCAACAAAGCTCACCAGTCCTCTCCACTTATTAACATCAAGTCGAGTTTTGAAAGTCCCTAACGTCTTACTGTCTACCACACTACTTGGTCGCTTATTCCAAGGGTCTGTCGTTCTCTGTGTGAAGGAAAACTTCCTAATGTTTGTGCGAAATTTACCACTTAACAAGTTTTCAGCTGTGATCCCGTGTTCTTGATGAACTCATTTTAAAATCACCGTCTCGATCCACTGGACTGATTCACTTCATCATTTTAAACACTGTGGAACCTGGCCCGGACACAGACAGGCAGACATCGTGTTCAGCACCACAACACACGTTTATTTACAATATTCTATATACAAGTGCCACACACAACCCCAAAACTCCCCCAAAGTCCAGGCCTCAACAATGCCTTTTCCTTCTTCAGGCCTCCTCCTTTCCTCTCCTCCAGAACTCTGTCTTTCTCCACTCCCGACTCAAGCCATCAAATGGAGGGAGGTGGCCCCTTTAATACACACCTGGACGTGCTCCAGGTGCCTCCCAATAAGCTTACGCTGGCACTCCAAAGTGTGGCGGAAGTACCGGCTGCGCACCCGGAAGCACTTTGAGTGTCCCTGGTCTTCTCCCCCACCCCAGCACTTCCGGGTGTTGCGGAAGTGCTGAGGGCCAGGGCTCCTCAGGCATTGGGACGCCCCCCTGGCGGTGACCACGGGCCCCTATAGGGTTGAGCTTCTAAGCTCTGTTCCCGTGGTCCCCAAAGCCACCAGGACGGTCGTCCCCTCGTGGTCTGGAGGAGGCGTAAGCCCTCCTTGATCCTCCTGGGCATCCATGCTGGGTACCACCCCCAGCCACTCACCACAACACTTCAGTCAGGTCTCCTCTTCATCTCCGTAAAGGCTCAGCTCTTTTAATCTTTCCTCCTAACTCATCCCCTGTAGCCCTGAATCAGCCTAGTCGCTCTTCTCTGGACCTTCTCTAGTGCTGCTACGTCTTTATGGAGACCCAAATCTGCACACAGGACTCCAGATGAGGCCTCACCAGTGTGTTATAAAGCTTTAGCAGATCCTCCTGGGACTTGTACTCCACACATCAAGGCGCTATATAACATGACAGTCTGTTAGCCTTCCTAATGGCATCTGAACACTGTCGGGACATCAATAGCTTAGAGTCCACTATGACTCCTAAATCCTTCTCATAAGGTGGACTCTCAATTTTCAGACCAGCCCCCACCCCCCATTGTGTATTCAAACCTCACATTTTTACTTCCTGTATGTAATTCTTTACATTTACTGACATTAAATTTCATCTGCCACAAATCTGCCCAAGCCTGTCTGCTGTCCAAGTCCTTCTGTAATGATATATCGGATTTCAAATTATCTGCTGATCCACCTATCTTGGTATCTTCTGCAAACTTAACCAGCTTGTTCTTTATATTACTATCTAAAACATTTATAGATATTAAAAAAAGCAGCGGCCCCCCAGCACTGCCCCCTGCTGGTCACTACTCTTAACATCACCCAATTCTGATGAGGTCCCTCACACCATCACCCTCTCCTTCCTGTGTCTGAGCCAATTGTGTCCCCATCGACAACCCACAACTTGAACTGGCACTTCTTTTAGTTTGATGCCCACCTCTCATGTGGCACCTTATCAAATGCTTTCTGAAAGTCCACATCAATAATCTTCTCCTCTCTGGTTGTATCCTTTTGTTGCCTCCTCATAGAATTCCAGCCTGTTAGTAAAACACGACCTCCCTCTTCTGACCCCATGCTGACTGTCCTGTCCTTGCCATGTGTTACTCAATCTTATCCTTAATAATTCCTTCCATTAATTTTCCTGTGATGCATGTTAAGCTTACTGGCCTGTAGTTGCTTGGATCTGCCCGGTCACCCTTTTTATATAATGGGATGATATTCGCCATTTTCCACTCATTTGGAATCTCCCACAGTGACTTCTAAAAATATGTGTCAAGGGTTTATATCTGCACTTGCTAGCCTTAAGAACTCGAGGATAAATATTATTATTATAACGTGAACCAGAATCAGGCAAAGGTCAATATGAGGTGATCAAAGACACAAAGTCAGAGTTGACGTTACAATGTAAAATGAGCCCAGCACTTGGCCTAGTTAGAGTCGAAACTAGCCACGTCCCTCGTGATTGGAGCTTATCTGTATCCAATTGATGGATAATCTCGACTCGCAGTGTGGCCATATTTATACCAGGGGTTCCAGTGGTGTTATAGATGTGTTGACTGTAGTCACATGACCCATGATAATAATAATAATACATATGATTTGCATCATGTAAATAAAACAAAACGAAATACAACTCTTTTCCAAATGAGTTTCAAGCAAAAAAAGTGATGCAAATTAATTTGCAAAGAGACTATACAACCCACAATTCCGAATCGATAGAACTGAATGAAATATTTTAAAGACACTCACCTTGAAACATTACTGTTAATGTGGCCTTAACAAACTCAAGTAACGTTGTTAGTGCCCAAGACGTTGCCTTACTTGTGTTTTGTGCTGCAGACGTTTACAGTGCGCGGACAGAAGGGAATTGGAGGCGGGAAATTTACTAAGAACTGCCCAGTGGGCGGAGCCTTTTCAGTACTAGGAGTTCTCTGCCATCCACTGCTGACATTTCAGTGGAGTGTCATGACAGTCACATCTGACCTTGGCAAGGAGGCTATGCTGGAGGAGATGTGACAGGTTTTGTCTGTCGTATTCCATTCTGTTCTGTCATAGTTGGAAGTTGGCAGACCAAGAGGCAACTGTGAACAGAAAACCAGCAGGAGTCAACAGCAGAAAACCAAAATGGCTGAATGACAAAATTCAATACATACGAGAAGAATTTCAGTCCAGAAAACCAAGCACTAAGCTGTTAACCAGAAGAACAAGGACATTCACATGCAAGGACCTTCTTTCTTTCTTTCTTTCTTTCTTTCTTTCTTTCTTTCTTTCTTTC
>JANRMT010062834.1:64426995-64444546 GCA_026402145.1 Polypterus bichir lapradei | reverse complement strand
CTTTCTTTCTTTCTTTCTTTCTTTCTTTCTTTCTTTCTTTCTTTCTTCCACAGATTTCGGACATTGTTCCTCAGGCAGCAGCATCTTCTAAAGCACCATGTTAATGACATCATAACGAGCTGTGATCAAAGCCACACCCCTAGCAACAACTCACCGTGACATGACAACAAACCTCAAAGTGGTGGAAACACAAAACTGCAAAATGGTAAATAAACATAAAGAAAACTAATTTCATCTTTTTCCCCATCATCATCTTCATCTAATTATCATCCTCTCAACTTCTTTTCCAGTTTTCATGGTGAGGGTCTCGGCAGCAACAGCAGGTCAGTCCAGACTTCCAGCTACAAAGTCCAGCTCCTTCTGGAGAATTCCACTCTCAGTGGAGAGATACAATCCCACCAGCACGCCCTAAGTCTGCAGCAGGGTCTCCACCCAGTAGGATGTGCCGGAGGGAGCCACAAACCAGGGATGAGATTCTGGCCTGTTATTTCTTTGGCTTATTTTATTGCTATGAAACACTTGATGCCCTAAGTGGGCTGGCGACCTGCCCGGGGGTTTGTTTCTAATAACCTCATTATATCCATTATTGCCAATCACTAAAATTTTAGTTTTCTCTTTATTTAGTTTGAGAAAATTGCTATTCAGCCATTCAGAAACACAAGTAAGACATTGTGTTAGTGAAACAACAGAGTCGGGGTCATCAGGTGCTATTGATAAATACAGCTGTGTGTCAACAACATAGCTGTGGTAGCTCACGTTATGCCCCGAGATAATCTGACCTAATGGAAGCATGTAAATCGAAAAGAGCAGCGGACCCAGGATAGAGCCTTGTGGACCTCCATATAGAATATCGGGGGTCTTTAAAGTAAACTGTAATTCTTAACTAAAAGTCAATACAACACAACTTATTTTTTGTAAGGTGTTGTTCACTGAGTGCAGGCACATAGTCTTGTGAACAATTCCCAGTTAAAATTCAAGTACAGATCAGTATACTGGTATAACTTGAGACTTAAGTGCAGTGTTTGACACCATTGACCATTCTATTTCACTGCACAGGCTAGAAAATGATGTTGGGCTCACATGTGGTGTGCTCGCTTGGTTTATCAAATCGATTCCAAGACGTACAGAAATGTGCTGACAGGACTCCATCATTACACACAGAAGTGAGATATGGTGTCCCGCAGGGCTCAGTACTCGGACCTTCACTGTATTCACTTTACAGGCGTCCACTGGGATCTCTTATTAGGAAACATCCTGTTAATTTTCATTCGTATGCAGATGACACCCAGTTCTACTTTTCTTTTAGATCGAATGAAGTTTCTCCGATGTTGTCTTTAATTAGTTGTGTTAGTGAATTAAAGGAGTTGATGGATGAGAACTACTTGTCTTTAAACACCGATAAAACAGAGACGTTAATTATTGGAGGGAATGACGCTGATCACAACAATATTCTGTCATCATTTAACTCAGTTGGAATCTCCATTAATTTTACTGAATCAGCCCACAATCTAGGAGTTCTCTTTGACTCTAGCAGGTCATTTAAAGCGCATAATACAAAGTTGTCCAAATCAAGATTCTTCCATCTTAAAAATGTTGGGAAATGAAGGCGCTTTCTAAATAATCAGGATTCTGAGAAATTAATTCCTGCATTTATTTCTAGTAGGATTGACTAATAATACATTTTATTTATATAGCGCCTTTCCCATGCTCAAGGCACTTACAGAATATAAGAAAGAACGGCAGGGTATACAGTATATAGCATTGTACAAACCAAATAAATTAATAAAGAAGATTAAGACAGTAAATTCAGAGAAAGCCTAACAGACAACACAATTGATGGTCTCGCACACACACACAGGTTACATGAGCATCTTGACGTGGAGGTAAACTGAGAGAAGGGGAATGAAGTCAAGTTGAGCTAAAAGCCTTCCTGAACAGATGAGTTTTAAAAGAATTCATGGAGTCAGCTGACCTGATTCATTTCGGGAGGTCATTCCAGAGTCTGGGCACTCGCTATACAGCTGAAGGCCCTGCTGTCACCTGTGGAGTGTAGATTAGTGTGGGGCACAACAAGATTACCAGAACCAGAGGACCTTAGTGCGCGGACAGGCACATAGTGATGGAGAAGGTCACTGGTGTAGTTTGGCGTGAGGTTATTTAAGGCTTTGTAGGTTATTAGTAGGATTTTATATTCGATTCTGTAAGACACAGGGAGCCAGTGAAGACGGAGCAGGATGGGTGTGATGTGCTCGCTGCTGCTGGTTCGAGTCAGGACTCTTACAGCTGAGTTTTGAATAAGCTGGAGCTGTGATATAAGATTAAAAGGGGCACCTGCCAGCAGCGAGCTACAATAATCAATGCGGGATGTGATAAAAGCAGGGACAAGTTTCTCAGCATTAGAAAAGGAGAGGAAGGAGCGAACACGGGATATGTTACAGAGGTGAAAGTAAGAAAGTTTCTTAATGTGATTTATGTAAGAGAGGGAGGAATCAAAAATGACACCAAGACTCTTCACAGTAGAGGCAGGTCTGATGAGATCACCGCCAAGATGGACTGGGAAGGAGCTCATTTTATTAAGTTGCATTTTAGTCCCAATTTGCAGGAGTTGAGTTTTGTTGCAATTTAATTTTAAAGAGTTCTGCTTCATCCAGGTTTTAATTTCACTGAGGTAGGTTGTGAGCTGAGAAAGCTCTGATGAAGTTCCACTTTTAACATTGAAGTAAAGTTGAGTATCATCTGCATAAAAATGATAGCCCAGTCCATAGCTACAAATAATATGGCCAAGGGGAAGCATATAAATACAGAAGAGAAGAGGGCCGAGGACAGAGCCCTGAGGAGCTCCTTGTGTGACTGGCACTGAGCTGGATCTGCTGTTACCAAGACTAACAAACTTTTGCCTATCAGTCAGTTAGGACTTGAACCACTGGAGGGCAGTGCCAGAGATACCCAGCATGTTCTCCATTCTGGACAGTAGAATGTCATGTCTGACCCGAGTGTCAAATGCTGCACTGACGTCTAATAGAATTAATATGCTGGTTTGTCCAGAGTCTGCTGCCATACGCAAATCATTGGTTAATGCAATGCGGTGCTCACTGGATGTTCAAACTGTTCTTTATACAGCCTCCAGTTAATCCAAAATGTGGCTGCAAGAATTATTACATGATCAAGAAAATACGAACACATAACTCCAGTTCTTAAATCCTCACACTGGCTCCTGGTTAAGTTTAGGGCAGATTTCAAAATCCTCCTTTTAACAAATAAAGACTTAAATGGCTGAGGTCCGGCTTACTTGTCTGAACTTATCATGACTTAACAATCTGAGTGCACATTAAGATCTCAAGATGCTGGTCTGCTTATGATTCCAAGAATTAATAAAATAACAGTGGGAGGTCGAGCTTTTAGTGACAGGACCCCCTAAACTGTGGGCTGGTCTGCCTGCTACAATAAGAGATGCCCCTTTGGTCTCAGCTTTGAAGACTCACGACTTCAGTTTAGCACACCCTGACTAGAGCTGCTGATCAACTGTACAGACTGCATCTCTGTTGTTAGTCATTAGCACTAAAACATCAGTCAGTCAGTAATCTGACAGTTCTAATTTGTTACTAACCCTCACCTATTCTGTTTCTCTTCTCGGTTTCTCTTTGGTGCCCACCTGCCAAGTTGTTTTGCCTGCCTAAGGTAAAGTCATCTCTGATGGAGGATCGCAGGAATCGTGGGAAAGAGGGGTCCTTTCATTGGATTAGCACTATTTCAGCTGTGGAATGGCCAATAGGGGGAGGCAGCTCGATGGCCGAGGTCTCCAGGACTCTGAACAAATCCAAATCATATTATGGGATGTCATCTACTGTTAAATTCTGCTCCGTACTTGTAAAATTTTTATTTTTATACTGCGATTCTAAATTGTCTCTAGTGTGTGCTTGGTGTGTGGTTATGTGTGTGTGTGTGCCCTGTGGTGGGCTGGAGCTCTGTCCTGGGTTTGTTTCCTGCCTTGCGCTCTGTGTTGGCTGGGATTGGCTCCAGCAGACCCCCCGTGACCCTGTAGTTAGGATATAGCGGGTTGGATAATGGATGAATGAATGTATTTAGGATTTGTTCTGTTCTGTGTATTGTATTGTATTGACCCCCCTTCTTTTTGACACCCACTGCACACCCAACCTACCTGGAAAGGGGTCTCTTTATGAATTGCCTTTCCGGAGGTTTCTTCCATTTTTTTCCTACAAGGGTTTTTTTTTTGGGAGTTTTTTCTTGTCTTTTTAGAGAGTCGAGGCTTGAGGGGCAGTCAAGAGGCAGGGCCTGTTAAAGCCCATTGCGGCACTTCTTGTGTGATTTTGGGCTACACAAAAATAAATTGTATTGTATTGTACTAGAACTGGTACACAAAGAAATGCAGATTTGCCATAACACACAAAGACCAAGGTGGAAACTGATTCAACATACATGGAAACCAACAACATCTCTCCATTGATTAACTGATGAACTACGACCAGAGATTAAAATCATACAAGTGAAAATCTAAAGATAAAATGACCATTCTGGTGACCTCGGCCAACTGGCCACCTACCTGCTCCTGGGTTTTCTATCCTGGAGTCTCTGCAGGGCCGGCCAGTCTAATGAAAGGATCTTTCTACCCGATGATTCCTGTGCTCCTTCATCTCAGGTGACTTTTCCATAGGCAGACAAACAACTTGGCAGTAGATTAGTGGCACCAAGTGCCACATGAGGATACTGAGAAGAGAAACAGAACAGGTGAGGGTTAGAGATATCATATTACTGATACGTACTTCTGTACAAATGACTAACAAAGAGAAATGCAGCCTTTACAGCTAATCCGCAGCTCTAGTCGGGGTATGCGGGACTAAAGCCTCAAGTCTTCAGCTGAGACAGAAGTGGCATCTCTTATAGCAGCAGGCAGACCACTCCACAGCTTCAGGGGCCTGTAACTAGAATTTCGACCTTCCAGCAGGCTGGCATCTTGAGATCTCAATGTGTGCTCAGGTTTGTAAATAATGATAAAGGATTTTGAAATCAGCCCTAAGATTAACTGGAAGCCAGTGTAAGGACTTGAGGACTGGGGTTCTGTGCTTGCACTTTATTGTTCTTGTAATAATTCTTGCAGCGGCATTTTGAATGAACTGAGTGCCGTGACTCTGTGTTCGGATTCAGCGGGTTGGAAAATGGATGGATGGATGGATGGAAAATGGATGGATGAATGCTGTATGAAGAATGATTTGAGCAGCCGGTGAACACCACACTGCAGTAGTCAATCTTAGTAGAAATAAACGCAGGAATTAACTTCTCAGTATTTCGCACACGCAGAAAAATCTTAATCTTCCCACATTTTCACGATGGAAAAAACCCGTTTTGTCTAGTTTAGTAATGTGCACTTTAAGTGACATGCGATTGTGGGCTGATTCAGTAAAACTAACGGCGATTCCACCTGAATTAAGGTCACATTTCTGTTTACTCTTTTTCAGAGACGCAAGAATTCATAGATAAGGGCAACATTGATGAAAAATATGAGAAAATACAAAAGGAACCAAAGGAAACACAGAAAACGGGAAAGTATTTACTGCAAAATAAATGAACTCAATGAAAAGAAATAAGAGCCAAGGATGAGCTCTGCCCATACTATAAGGGTCTCCTCCCCTTTAATCCTTGCTTCCAAACTCGGCTCCACTTCACTTCTGCTGGCAAACGTCATGAGCATGCCAGGCGCTCCCATTGGCAGACCGTCATGCTGTTATGATTGTGGACTCCATAAGACTCGACAGGCCTCCACACCCACAAAAAAAACAGAAAGTCCCCTGGCAGACCTCATCAAGTTAGCTTGGCCTTCAGAATTTAAGAAGCAGGGTTTTATTCAGAAAGGGAGAGGGGAACCGGAGAGCCCCTGGTCCAAAATGAAAAGAACAATGACTTATAGTAAATAGTTCATTAATACAAAAGATTCAAAAATTAATCAAGAGCAGAAAATGCAACAAAACTCAATACAAGAGGCAAAGCAAAACAGAACACGGCCAAGCCAATAAAAAAAAAATGAAATGGCAGAATAATCAGAAGAAGAACAATTACAAACCAAAATGGGCCAAACAACAAAACAAGGAAAACAAATGACTCAGCAATGGCCAGCAAGGGCTCATCTTGATAGTCTGTTATTGAATTAAGTCTGGTGACACAGTGATTAGCACTGCTGCCTCATGGCTTCAGGTTCCAGAGTTCAAACCCTGTGCCCAGCTGATGGAGGACTTGTGTCCGAGTGCATTTCATCCCAAAGAAACACACAATGAGCGGCCCGCTCATAGAGCCCTGAGTTTAAATCCCTAAGGTGAAAAATGGACAGATGGACATGGGTTTCTTAAGCAGTGGTGTCTCTTGGCATGAAAATTAGGATGGAGCCTAATGGACCTGGAAGAGAGGGATACACTGTGGGAAGGGGCGGAGCCATACAAACAGACAAATACAGAGACTCTGTCAGAAGGGGCGGAGCCTGAGAGAGAGCGAGAGCCAGTCAGTAAGAGCGGTGGGGCCTGACAGAGAGAGATGCTTCCAGAAGGAGTGGAGCCTAAGAGATAAGCAAGAGAGGAGAGAGAGAGAGAGAGACCCTGTCAGAATGGGTGGAGCCTAAAAGAAAGAGAGAGAATGAAAGAGAGAGAGTGAGAGAAGAAATGCTGCCAGAGTGGTGGGTGGGGCCTAAGGGACAGTGTTATATTTCAGACTGGGGTTCAGATATCATTTTTTATGTCTATTTTGTATGTTTACATTATTAATTATTTAGTCTCTTTATGCATCTTTAAACATATATATTTTTTTTATTTCACGGTTGATCTCCCAAGAGTTGAAGTCACCTGCTTATCACCGCAAGGGACGACCCTGAGCCCTGTAAAGATGGAGGCATCCCACAGTCCCTTGCAGCTCATTCTAATGCACTTAGGAGTGGCGAGATTCTCGGATTTTCAATAAGACGTTGCATTGACCCTGCCATGGAAAACTGGCTAATGACGACTATAAACATTGGATCAATACTTTAATTACTGAGGCCAATTACAACTTACTGAATTTCTGCAGCACAGTGCCATCTGCTGGGGTTTGGGGAGCACTGCCCCACTTGCCCTTAATATGGAGATGCCACCGTTCCCAAATCTGATCTGATACATGTGGACCAATGAGCAAACGTCTTTACTGCTGTGACGTAATTTCATTTTATTTATTTAGCAGCTTAAGCACATTAAGACAATGGCACTCACATTCCCAAACTGTGAGCTGGTAGAAGGGATTGAACTGGCAAGCTCGGTTAGCTTCTTTGCCACTATGGGGCCACATGTGTTGCCAGCTTCACCAATGTAATTACATTTGAAAAGTATTCTTAAGAGGGTGAGTGTGGCACCCTTGATGGGCGTGCGCTGTCAGGCGTGGGCTCACCGCAATCACCTCTCCTTCCCAGTTTTCCAGGCTCAGAGACGGTGAAGCTATTTGGTTCTGCTGTAGAGCACGTAGGTGGCCAACCGTGACCTTTCACGACCTTCTGCATCCTGTCCCATTCTTGCCCTTGGAAGCAAATGCTCCTGAATGGATGGAGGCATCCCAGATCATTAAATAGAAAACACGGCCGCCTCATAATGGAGAGGACAGCCCCCGAGAAACACAGACTGGTCACTCTGCCCATTTCCCCCACTTCTCCGAAGGATACCCTGGGTTTTGTCTGCCAGTCACTACCCATCAATCTTCCCTTTAACCCTTGTGTTTGGGAGGACCCTCAGTAACACCCCCTGCCCTCCCCCTCGCTTCCCTCCCGCCCGCCCCCTTTTCTTTCTCTTTGCCATTCCTTTCTTCTCCGCTGCTCGCCCGCCCGCCCTCCCCGCTAGCCTGAATAGAATAGACGAAGAAAACGAGAGTATGTGCGGGGCATCGAGGTAAGAAATCCTGGGTGGTATAGAGCGCCCCGGCACAATGCGCTCACTGTTCCCCAGCCCCTTGGCCGCTTGTTTTACAACAGGGGAGGGGAGGCCATGAATAGGCTGATGATGTGAAACACTCTCTCCCGATTCACGCGGACAAATGCTTCTTCTGTCCCCTGAGCCCGCACAATAAAGGGGAACAGCCAAAGAGAGGCCCGAAACAAAATGAGTTAATCTGAAGGGTGGAAAAAATGTTGCCAAATTCAATCCTGCTCTTCGGGGCCTGCGCCCCCCACCACACTACCCCAGCAGCCTGCCCCGTGGTGGACTGCAAGGGGAGAATAGCAGCCTCTTATTAAAAAAATAATAATAATACATAAAATAAATAAATAAACAAATAAAACAAAGGAATACATCAATCCAGAAAAAAAAAATCTAGAGGAGCTGGTAAAAAAAGAAAATGACTGACAGCATACAAGGGAAGGTAAAGCAAAGGAAAAGAGCAGACGAGCAAGAAAAGAGGTAAAAAAACGAAAGAAGAGGAGAAAAGTCACAACCTGAGGGGACAATTAAGAAAAGACGGACAGAAAAAAAAAAAATCAACAGAAAGAAGAAAAGAATTGAAGGGACATGTAAAAAACTGTGATAATGACGTGAAAGATAGACAGAGAGTGAAAGGCACTATATAAGTGATAGATAGATAGATAGATAGATAGATAGATAGATAGATAGATAGATAGAGTGAAAGGCACTATATAACAGATAGATAGATAGATAGATAGATAGATAGATAGATAGATAGATAGATAGATAGATAGATAGATAGATAAGAAAGGCACTATATAATAGATAGATAGATAGATAGATAGATAGATAGATAGATAGATAGATAGATAGATAAGAAAGACACTATATAATATATAGACAGACAGACAGACAGACAGACAGATAGATAGATAGACATGAAAGGCACTATATGATAGATAGATAGATAGATAGATAGATAGATAAGAAAGACACTATATAATATATAGACAGACAGACAGACAGATAGATAGATAGATAGATAGATAGATAGATAGATAGATAGAGGAAAGGCACTATATAATACAGTGAAAAGATTAGACAGATTGACATGAAAGACACTATATAAGTCCCCATCTCTCTAGCTACAGTATCTCCATATAGTGTTTTTCTCAGTTTCCCCCCTGATCACTATAGAGTGCCCTTCTCCACTTGTCTACAACTATATAGCGCCTTTCATATCTCTCTTTCGATTGGCATGCACATACCTGAATCTATGGGGAAGATTTTGGGTGTGACATCAGCACTAACCATTAAAATGGAATAGACTGCCGCAGAGGTCTGCTTTCGAGACCCCCGGCCCATTCTGTTTGGAACCCACTTTAGAAGAAGACGCAGCTCATAATAAAGAAAGCGGGCCTGACTTCTTGAGGAAAGGTTAAACTGAAATTTTTTACACCAAACCAAAAACACGTTTTCCGTCCTTTCATTTTATTTAAGCAGGTTATCCCGCTGACCCCTAGATCCTAACACAGATGCTCTGCCCAATTCTGAGCGACTCACTTTAACTACAAAATGGGTTTGCCAACGCAGGTAAGTTTTGGGCAGATGTCAGATAAAGAAGGAAGAAGTAGATAACTAATGAAAGGCACTATATAAAATAGATTCGACTCTATATTAAATACACAGATTATTGTGACAAGGCACTATTAATACAAAATGGGTTTACAGACTAGTATGAAAGGCACTATATAACATAAACAGATCTTGGCCTAACACCTCATGGACTCCGTGGCCAGTTTGCAGGCACTGCCCCTTGTCATAGATCACTGGGGTCCGTGTCTCCAGTCCAGCCCCCTATCTCTGAGGGCTCACATTTTTAAAACTTGAAGTCAATAATCCGCCATCTGCTGTTTCTCAGTTGTTAACTCAAAGAGGAATTTAAAAACAATTGAAGGGAATTTGTTTCTTCAAAAGAAGGTCTCCTAGAGAGGGTCCATGTTAGCTTCACTGGAGTGAGACATGGATGCCAGGGATGTGTAGTGTACGGGGCACGTGATGTAAGTTCACCCAATCACAGACAATGGCCACCACCATGGTGCATTGTAGAAGGAGTGTTTGACATTCATTAGCAACAAAAGACCACCAAAGTGGAACACACCAGTGAGTGGTTATAAAATGTCACCTGTAACACGGAAAGCATCGAAGCTCACACTGCGAATGCTTTGTCATCTGCAGTCTGAGAAGAAGGCCACCGCGACTTGCAGGACGGTGCTAAGTGCCGTGACAATGCCAGTCCACTCCAGAGCCTCTGAAGAGGGTATTATAGCCAGAGAAAATATTTGTGTTGGGAAGATGACACACTCCAGTCCCTTAACAGCTCTCATCTGCCAGTGATCACTGCGGCCAAACACGCTCCTGACGATTGTGTCCCGGTGAAAGTAGTCGACATGGCAGGGGGGGTCTGAGGGGGATCAGAAGAGAAAGGCCACTCCACCACAAGGACAACAGCCCAACAATGGCATTGTGTTCACCTACTCCAGAAAACAGGGAGGGAAGGTGACCGAGAGGGCAGTCGGCACTGCAAATCACTTTAAAACAAAACCAACCTGCTGGGGGCCAATAAATTAGACATCCCACCCCTGGCCCCCTAGTTAGGTGAGGCAATGCGGCAGAGTGAGAGCTCTTCATTGAGTGGGAGAATTTCACACACAAGCCTCAGCACCCTAATTACTGCAAATAGCCAACAGATTGGCCATTGAATGAGCAGTCGCTGCTGGGGGACTTGGCTGACATCCACTGACGGTGAGGGGGACCGCGGCGAGGAGGCCTGCTGCCCGCCCAGTCGCTCACTGACATGCTGACATGCCGGCTTACTATCTTGAGTGCCTTTGGATATTAAGCTTCTCTCATTGTTATATAGTGCCTTTCAGATAGCAGTCATACCGGCATCTGTTAGAAACAAATGATCTACTGTATAGCAGGGCCTTTCTTTCTTTTATATAGTGCCTTTTTACATTAAGCTCTGTTAGAGATCAAGCACTTCTTCTATTGTTACAGCATCTTTCATAACAGGCCCCCTTACAGATGAGCCCTTTCTTGCCTTTTTAATATTAAGCATCGTTAGAGATCAGGCTATTCTTGCACTTTTATATAGTGCCTTTCACAATACATCTCGTTATAAATTAGTCAATTCTTCCTTTCCCTTGTTCTTAAATTAAAAAAGGACTTTTGATATTAAGCATTGTCATAAACCAGTTCTTGCTTTCATTGTCATATAGTGCCTTTCGTATTAGTAACAGTAGACGCCTCCACTAACAGTGGCTGACATGCCAAAGCCACCAACATGTCATCGGTCCTGATCCTTGCAAGATCTCTCTTCTGCCTTTGACACGGTCAACCACGACATCCTTCTTGCCACCCTCTGTGACCCTGGTAGCACTGGGACTGCTCTCAGGTGGTCTGAGTCTGAGGAGTGTTGTCAAAGGCCCACCAGACATGCACAGGTGTACCCTAAGGATCAGTGCATGTCTTCTACTCCTTTCTCTGTACACCACCTCGCTGGGCTCCATCATCCAACACCATGGTTTCTCTAATCATGGTAGGCCAATGACACAAAGCCATACCTGTCATTCCCCCCACAGGACAATACGGTTTCAACTAAAGTCTCTGTATGCCTTACTGATATCTCAATCTGGATGAAGGACCACCATCTACAGCTCAACCTGGCAAAAACCGAGCATCCTGCGTTCCTGGACTGCCAGTCTGCTCATCTCCCCATCTCTGTACAGCTTGGCTCACCATCGCTAACACCCGCCAAGTCACTATGCTACCTTGAGGTGGTGATTGATGAGCTGCTGTCTTCTTCTAACCGCATTTCTACTGTTTATCGTTCATGCATGTTCACGCTGTACAATATCTGCAAGATCAGACCTCATCTAACGGAGGGGCCACACAACTTCAGGCTTTAGTCTCGTCACATCTGGACTACTGCAATTTGCTCCTGGCAGGAGTACCAGCGTGTGCTATCAAGGCGCTACAGATGGTCCAGAATGGAGCGCCCCGTCTTGTAGTTAACCAGCAGAGACGGGTACACGTCACTCGTCTCTTCAAGTCGCTTCATTGGCCCCCTGCAGCAGCACATTTTAAGATCAAATCCCTGATGCTTACCTACAGAGTAGTCAGGGGGTCAACACCTTAGTATATGGAGGGATTGCTGAGGTGCTGTGCTCCTTCTCACCCACTCAGGTCTGCCAGGAAGCAGCATCTGGGGATGCCACCTCTACGTGGTATCAAGTCTCAGTCCAAATTCATTTTCTGTGTAGTTCCTAGTTGGTTAAATGGGTTGCCCGTCTCCTTCCATACTTAAGAAGCAGCTGAAGACCCACCTGGTCTGTGCATACCTGTCGAATTGATAGGAGAAAAAATATATAAATATATATGCTCTGTCATCTTTTATATTGTTGGTTAGTTTGTTTCCTTATTGATTACAATCTATGATTGTAAATTAAAAGTATTAGTTATTACATCTTCTCACTTGTGACAATCAACTTTTGTCACCTGTCCTAATACACTTGCTGAACAGACAGGCCCGAGTCTAATGTGACACAATTATGTTTAACTCTTTTGTAAGTCGCTTTGGATAAAAGTGTCTGCCAAGGACATAAATGTAAATGTAGTCATATTGTCACATGTTAGGACCTGTGATAGTTGATTTCTTTCTTTATTATATAGTGCCTTTTACTATCAAGCATTATTCTTAGGCAGCTCTTTCATGCAATGTTACATTTCACCTTTCATATTAGGCCCAGTTATACTTCCATTTTTGTTTTTTATCTCTTTAGTACCTTTTTGTTTTAAACACTGTTATAGACCAATCCTTTCTTTCATTGTTAGATACTTCCTGGTATAAATTTTTTTTTTTTTCTTTCTTTTATTACTTTCTCATATACAAAGTATGGTATTGCCCCTGGAATCCGAACGCCCCAGAACTCGAACAACTTGGAATCTGAAAGGAAAATTCAAGCAAATTTTGCACCGGAATCCGAACGCTGCTTTGGAATCCAAACGCCCAGCACGTTGTTCTTGTGTGTTTGTGCGTACGTTTCCCCAGCGCTCGGGCCACCCATACGCTTTGTCGTTCAGTTCGTTGTTGGAAGCTGCAGTGAAAGCATCTCGCGTGATTTTCGCTGCTAATTTTATGCTTTTGTGCCTGTTTTGTGTTATTTTTTTATATAAGAACAACTTAGTGTATTCGCCATGGGTCTTAAAAAGTGTAGTGAGGAAAATAAGAGTAAGAGGAAAGCCGTTAGATCTCATCGCTAAGCGCGAAAGCGGTACACGTGTGGCTGATCTCGCTACTGTGTTCGGGTTGCCTAAATCGACTGTTTGTACGATTTTGAAAAATAAAGAAGCTGTCAAAGCAGCTGATGTGGCGAAAGGGGTTACGACACTGACCTCTGGGAGATGGAAAAACTCCTCTTAGTTTGGATTAATGAAAAACAGGTTTTTATATTTTTAATTTTATTAATTTACATTTTTATTCAGTATTATTATTACAGGGGCGGCACGGTGGTGCAGTGGTAGCGCTGCTGCCTCGCAGTTAGGAGACCCGTCTGGGTTCGCTTCCCGGGTCCTCCCTGCGTGGAGTTTGCATGTTCTCCCCGTGTCTGCGTGGGTTTCCTCCGGGTGCTCTGGTTTCCTCCCACAGTCCAAAGACATGCAGGTTAGGTGGATTGGTGATTCTAAATTGGCCCTAGTGTGTGCTTGGTGTGTGTGGGTTTGTGTGTGTCCTGCGGTGGGTTGGCACCCTGCCCGGGATTGGATTCCTGCCTTGTGCCCTGTGTTGGCTGGGATTGGCTCCAGCAGACCCCCGTGACCCTGTGTTCGGATTCAGCGGGTTGGAAAATGGATGGATGGATTATTATTACAGGTAGTCCCCAAGTTACGGACATCTGACCTACGACTTACGAACGGGGCCGCAGCTGTGATGCATGCGCCTCAGTAATTACCGCTAAATCATCTTTGGCCTGGGGACGCTGTAAGCGGTGGCTGGACGAAGGTTTGGGTGGGAGGGTTGGGGATTTTGCTGCTCGCGCAGTGTAGTGTCCCTCGGGCACACCCCATTCATTCTCAGTGGGCGGCAAGCAGTGACCTGGGGTCCATAGTCACCAGGGCCACAGCTATTGCTCGTGTTCAGGATGGAGGCTAGATGGGGCAGTTCGCTACCCGCTCACCACGCCGCCACAGCTACTGCTCTCGACTGGACGGAGGCTGGATGGGGCGTTTCACTGCCCGCCCACCACACATGGCTGGCCCGTTCGTTCTCGGTGGGCGGCTGGTGATGCTGTAAGTGGTGACACACAATAAACGGAATGAATGGAAGCCATTGAGGGTGAACAGGGCGGCAGGGGGTAGCATTGTAGTGTGCCTCGGATGGCTGCCTGTTGAATGGGGGCGGCGGTGGGCGATTCACTACCCGCCTTTGGCCGCACCCTGTTCGTTCTCGGTGGGCGGACGCTTCAGGCAGCATACTGTAGTGGAGGTGACTGTGAGGTGGGCGGGTGGTGAATCACCCCTTGTCACCTCCATTCATTCTCAATAGTAAGCCTGATTGTACTGTTAAGCACATAGCAGGAAGTCGTCTCTCGTTCAGTACACCAGACGTGTTGACGACGGGTGCCTTCCTGCTGTGATGGCATGGACAGTGCTGTGCAGAAGAGCTCATCTTAACCTTTTGTCTTCACCCTTCAAGAATGTCTCTGAAACACAAATCTGATGCAAGTGCTGGTGATACAGCAAAGAAGAGAAAAACCATCAGCGTGGAAAATAAAGTAGAAATAATAAAAAGGTGAGAGAGACGTGAAACTCCATCATTCATTGGCACAGCACTTGGTTACAGTCAGTCAACAATAGCATTTATTTAAATAATGGATCTGTTCCGACTTACATACAAATTCAACTTAAGTACAAAACAAGTCCCTATCTCGTACCTAACCTGGGGACTGTCTGTATTTGTTAATATTATACCTTAAAATCCAATGTATTTACTGTTAAAATAATTTTGAAAATTCAAGTTTGTGGGACCCAGGAACAGATCAATCCAGTTTCTATTATTTTAAAGGGGAAAAATTGTCTTGGAACTCGAACAGGGTTCTGGAACAGATTAAGTTCGGATTCCAAGGTATCACTGTATAGGGAATATATTGGGATCCTCCAAAAATTCAGTGTCGAGATTTTGATTAATCTCAACGTTTTAGACCTGAGTATGAAAATACCATTTTTGGAATTACGTGTGTGTGCGGCTGTGTGTGTGTCAACACGATAACTTCAGTACACTTTCACTTCGGTCAACCAAATTTTTCATACAAGTATTCGGTACAAAACGCAGATTTCTATCAACTGTTGGGCTGATTCCACTAACCGGAAGTGGCACTTTACCTTTGATTCTGATTTACTCAACTTTACTTTTATAATAATTGATCAATATATAATTAATTTGATTTGATTTGCAGTTGACGGTTCTTTAATGTACATAATATAAAAATGTAATCTTTGTCTTGTGGTTTACTCCTCAAATATCCATCTCCATATCTGAGTATACAAGAAAGTCACAGGGAGAGCGCTCTCGGATTTTATATAGTGCCTTTGTATGTTAAGCGTTATTATAGGCCAACACTTTCTTTCAATGTTATGGAGCACCTTTCGTATTAGACCTTGTTACAGATCAGATTTTCTTTCTTTCTTTCTAATATCAAGCACTGTTAGAGATCAGTCTTTTGTTGCATTTCTATAGAGTGTCTCTCATAATACATCCAGTTATAAATTACTTAATTATTCCTTTTTCTCTTTCTTTAACTACAAGGACACCCTTCATAGTAACCATTGTCATACATCAGTTTTTGCGTTCATTGTTATATAGCGTCTTTCGTATTAGTGACAGTAGTAGTCACATTGTCATATACTAGGCCTTGTCAAAGTGCATTTCTTTTTGTCTTTAGATATTTGCCTTTTTATATCAAAGCGCCATTACACATCAGTCTCTTTCCCTTACATTTCTTCATTTGTTTAATAAGGCCTATTAAAGTTCATTTCTTTCTCTGACTCCTACACTCCATATCATGCCTTTTATATTAATCACTGTTGTACAGCGGTTCTTTCTTTCATTGTTGTATAGTGCCCTCATATTAGGCCCTGCTGTGGAGCGGCGCCTTTATTTTGTCACCAGGTACACTTGATGCTCCACACTGTCATGTCATAATGGCACCTCATCACTAACGACAAATGACATCACACAGACTATGACAGGATTATGTAACTCACTACTCCCCTTTCCTAATGACGCAACTTCTAAGCTTCTCCCTAAGTTGTGCCAGTCTGGATCAACCGGGCAGTCCATGGTCTGGCAGCCATGTGGCTTTAAAGTAATAAAATTAATAAAAAAGTCAGCAACATGACTGACTTCAGCAGTGGGCCATTTGTATAAACCAGCAGTTTCGCAATTTCTTTTTTCTTTGTCCTAAATTAAGGCTCTGAGTTCAATTCAATTTTTTATTGTCATGTGAACAAGTACAGGTACCATGTACAATGAAATGCTTGCGTGCATGTGCCCCACAGACAGTGAACATAGACATAAAAAAAAAATGCACAATAAATAAATGAATATAAATAAGTAAATAAATAAAACCAGAATCCTAGGAATAAACAGAGGCAGTGGCAGAAGTAAAGTATATGTGCAGGAGGCAGTGGAGGTGAATATGATAGTTCAGTTTATGATTTTTAGTAAATTTGCAGACCTTTCTGAAAACAGGTTGTCAGTTTGTCGTTATGGGCTGTTGAGTGTAGATTGACAGACAACAATGGCAAATTTAACATACAAGACAATGAAGTGTGCAGAACGCGCAGGGCTCTGAAGACGTCTGAATCCACTGTATGCGTGACGGGACGGCTGCCCTTGAAATCATTCCTGACATTTGCATGCTACCCAAGTAACAAAAGTCGAGTTAACTCAGTAACTGTGTCAGCCCAAACATCAAAGAAACAAACGCTGTGCGAAGGCAGAGAGAGACTGAAAGAAAATCTCTGAGCGTGGCTGGGCAATGACTGGGCCAGTGGTGAGACTCCCACCCAAGAGGAGAGAAACTGGGGATGAGCGGGAATGAGCTAAACAGAATATGTCGGACTCTCCAACGGGCCGCGAGGCAGACAGCAGCGTAAAAAGCAATCTGGACATGGCGGCAACAGCAAGGACTGAATACTCAGCTTTCTGGAATTCAGTGAAGGCAAAGGTGCCACACGACAGGGTGGGCATCAAACTAAAAGAAGTGGGAGGTCACGGTGTGTTGTGTCGATGGGGGCAGAACTGGCTCAGACACAGGAAGCAGAGGGAGATGGTGTGAGGAACCTCATCAGAATTGGGTGACGTTAAGAGTGGTGACCAGGATCATCTCCAGACAGAGGAGCAGCTTCAGCGACAGACTGCTGTCACCGTCCTGCTCCACTGACAGACTGAGGAGACCCCACACTATGCGACTCGGGGGGTAAACGTTAACATTACACAAAGTTATTGTCTGTTATACCTGCATTGATAGATAGATAGATAGATAGATAGATAGATAGATAGATAGATAGAT
>JANRMT010062834.1:64406306-64421098 GCA_026402145.1 Polypterus bichir lapradei | reverse complement strand
TATCTATCTATCTATCTATCTATCTATCTATCTATCTATCTATCTATCTATCTATCTATTATATGGTGCCTTTCTTATCTATCTATTATATACAGGCTTTCTTATCTATCTATCTATCTATCTATCTATCTATCTATCTATCTATCTATCTATCTATCTATCTGTCTGTCTGTCTGTCATATCGTGCCTTTTCTTATCTAGCTGTCTGTCTCTTTGATATACAGTAGCACCTCTCCAGAGTGTATCTCTCACTGTCTTCTTTACCTAAAGTCACCGGCCAGTCCCATTTTGAAAGTGTCTCCAAGTACGAGGCTCCCAGTCAGCTGCTGATCTGAGCAGGCACTCTTACGCTTTGCCTGGGCGACTCCACCGCACTGTATATTGTGTAGTGGCATCTTCATGCTGTTAAAGTGCCATTAATCAGTGGCTGAATGCTGTGAGTGCATCTTTAGCGTAGCGGCTATTCTTTCTCAAAATGAGTTCCCTCCTCACTCATAACAGCCGTCGTCATTAAGTCCAATTTAAGAAAGCTGGCCGGGGACTCGACAAGCTGCTGAATATTTAAAAGCGCCGGGGCTCGATCCTCAACATGTTCGAGCTGCACCCAAATTACAAGGCTCCCAAATCAGCACTAATAAGAGCTTTTACAACTTTTATAATCCCTGCAATTAGCATTTCCTGCAATAGCTTTAATTATACAATGCTAATAAACAATTTGCCGCCTGCAGTTTGTGAGGGAGCAGGAAAAAAATGAAGAGAATAATTTAGGAATTTTGATTTTACTTCTGTATCTCTGCCAAAATGTTCAAAAACGATTTTATTTTGGCTTTCTAATTAAAACGGTTGTTTCAGAAAGCAGATCTTCAAAGTGTCATTTTTGTGATGCTCTCCCCTCTGCTGTCACTTGTATATTTTTTTATTTTGTTCATCACTGAGGGTTTCAGACTTCGGTATTTGTGGCACCTGCACCCTTAGCCAGAGTAAGCAGCTCTGCTAATGGATGAAGAGGTAGCTGGATGGAGTCACCTGCTGTGCACACAAGGACGCTCACATAATAGACGTGGCGCCATCTTTAGTGTGAGTTTTCTTTATTTTTTGATGGTGTTGTTTTTTTCTTTCTATTCTTTTTTCTCTATCCACATTTTGCAGAACTTGGCTGGGTATCCGTTTTACCCCGGGATCGAATGCTGTGACACTTAGCTGTCGTCAATGAATGATGCAACTGGACCCAAAATCAGGTGCCTACTGTGTCTCAACCTCCATGTAGGGTTGAACCCCCAGCATCCCACACAAAACCTAAACTGTTGAGATTAAGGATGGATATCTTGTGATGTGCCTATCAGGTGCCATTTCTTGAGGTATTTACAGTTTTATGGGGTCCTTATTGCTCAGTGCAAGTCTTGCACATGGAAATCAATATCCAACATGTCACCACTCTCTGACACCATGACTAGTGATCGGTAGATATGAAAGGCACTATATAATAGACACATAGAAAGTAGCTATACACGTTGGATTCTCATAGGTCACAGAATCCAGTGAAATTAGGGTTAGAGAATTAGAGTTAACAGGCTCCTCATTGCTTTCTTATTGGCATGTGCTAATCAAGGGGAGACACATCGCCAGCCACTGGCACCATCATTAGTGAGTGGAACAACCATAGATTGACACTGCATAAAAGATAGATTACTAAATAAATACAAAAGGCACAATATGAAACAAGGCCTTATAGTGTTATTTTTGTACTGTACAGACACTCAAATATTACTTGCAAGTTCTAAGCAACAACAACAACATTTATTTCTAGAGCACGTTTTCATACAAATGCTGGAGCTCAAATGCTTTACAAGATGAAGAAAGAAAAGTTTATAATAAATACAAATACACGGTTGGTTCCCCCCGGCTCGCTTCATTCGCCAACCCCCCCAGCATGCGCTATGTGTCTCTGCCACTCGCATTGTGAAGAGGGGGCCTGAACGCACCCCATGGAGACACGCTCGCTCCTCCGACACCCCCTCTTTAAACGGTGATCCAATGGGAGACAAATACAGTTTGTTTTTACCTCCTCTTTGCTCGATCAGCTGTTTGCTTGCTGTGATCTGCCTCTTGCGTGGCGCTTCGAACATTTAAAAGCCTGTACAGCAGCTGTCTACTCTTTGTCTTTTATTTCCGGCCCCACGCATGGTTAAATCTGTTGGCACAAAGTCTCGTCTCGCGGGACGTGAGTTCTTGATATTTTTTAGTATAATTTAAAAATGGAATAAGAATCTGAAAATCTAACGATAGGGCAGCACGGTGGCGCAGTGGTAGCGCTGCTGCCTCGTAGTACAGAGATATGGGTTCGCTTCCAGGGTCCTCCCTGTGTGGAGTTTGCATGTTCTCCCCATGTCTGTGTATGTGCTGTGTGTGTGTGTGCCCTGCGGTAGGCTGGCACTCTGTCCGGAGATTTGTTCCTGCCTTGTGCCCTGTGCTGGCTGGGATTGGCTCCAGCAGACCCCCCGTGACCCTGTGTTAGGATATAGCGGGTTGGAGAATGACTGACTGACTGAAATCTAACAACATCACATTAAAGGTTGAGAAATTCTGAAAAGAATGATACCAAACATGTATAAGTAGGTTTTAAAATACACCCGATTTAAAGTGTGACAAAAAATATGATATAAAAAGTCACATAAAATCATTGCACTTTTAGGCTTAGGATTTTATATATCCATCCATCCATTATCCAACCCGCTATATCCTAACTAGAGGGTCATGGGGGTCTGCTGGAGCCAATCCCAGCCAACGCAGGGCGCAAGGCAGGAAACAGACCCCGGGCAGGGTGCCAGCCCACCACAGGGATTTTATATATATAGAGTAGATAAAAATAAGATTAGGCAATACTATAACAAATATAACAAATAATAAAGTAAGGACCAATGGCCAGGAGGACAGAAAAGCAAAAAAAAAAAACTCCAGAGGGCTGGAGAAAAAAAACGGCAGGGGTTCTGAGGCCACGAGACCACCTGACCAGCCCCCCTAACATCAATGATCTCAATCAGTGCTCATGATTTACAGGCTTCACGTGGAAGAGTTAGACGATGATGGTCATGTGGACCTTTGGCTTTCAGTCCATCAATGTAGGGACTGCATGGAGCTTTGATCAGGTGGTGGGGGCGCAGATCACAGAAAACTGGAAAATGTACAGTAGAGAAAGTAGGATTAGGGGATATAAATGATAATTCAATGCATATACAGAATATCAGAGTTACACTAACATGAAGCTGTGAGAAAGCCATGTTAAAGAAGTGAGTTAAAGCACTTTGAGCTACTGTTTGTATGAAAATGTGCTATATAAATAAATGTTGTTGTTGTTGTTGTTTTCAGCAGTTTTTTAAAGAGCTCCACCGTATCAGCCTGGTGAATTCCTTTTGGCAGGCTATTCTGGATTTGAGGTGCATAACAGCAGAAGTCCGCCCGCCCGCCTGCCTCACCACTTCTTGTAAGTTTAGCTCTTGGAATTCTAAGCAGACCCTCATTTGAAGATCTGAGGTGACGACTTGGAGTGTAAGGTGACAGGCATTCTGAGACAGAGGATAGAGCAGATTATTAAAGACTTTTTAAACCATCAGCCGTATTTTAAATTCAATTCTAAATGGCACCAGCAACCAGTGTAGTGACGCTCAGACTGGGGTGATGTGCTCAGATTTTCTTTTCCTAGTTAAGATTCTGGCAGTTGCATTCTGCACTCGTTGTCACCAACTGATGTCTTTTTTGGGTGGTCCTGAGAGGAGTGCGTTACAGTAATCTAAGTGACTAAAAACAAAAGCGTGAACTCATTTTTTAGCATTTTGCAAAGTTATAAAGGGTCTAACTTTTGCTATGTTTCTTAAGTGAAAAAATGCTGTCCTAGTAATCTGATTAATATGTGATTTAACATTTAGGTCCGAGTGAATTGTTACCCCTCAATTCTTTACCTTTACCTTTCTTTAAGTTTATTTCTAATACCCTCATTATATCCATTTTTGCCAATCACTAAGATTTCCAATTTCTCCATATTTAGTTTGATCAACATGCATCACATCACCACTGCCGTTATCGTTGAGTACGAGAACTACATTATCTCAAATCTGACATAACTAGCTTGGCTTGAGATGGTGATACCACACATCGCCCTCTAGTGTCTGAGCTCCAGATGGTATCCCTGACTACATCTCTCTCTGGTGCCCGGACCCTTTTATTGCTGGCACATCAGGCTAGCAGCTACATCGCCCTCTAGTGTCTGAATGATAATACTAATTGTATCCCTGACTATATCGCCCTCTGGTGTCTGAACTCTGTTGTTGTCATGAACTGTGAACTTTTAAATTGTTCCTGGATGTAATTCATTTTTCAACTCCATGACTTGGTAGTTTTATTCCAGATTCCCACAATCTCTGTGTAAAGAAGTGCTTCCCGCTTTCAGTCCTAAATACACTTCCCCTTAGTCTCCACTAGGTGTCTTCAAGTACAAGATTCACCGTTTAGTTGAACGAATTCTGCTGGATTTTCTTTTTCGATGTTTATGAGGATTTGAAGACCTGGATGAGGTTCCCCACTCAGTCTCCTCTGCTCAGGTTTAATCCTTGGAGTCTGTCACAGTAGGACAAGTCCCATGATGCACCTGATTGCTCGCCTCAACACAGCTTCACATGCTACTCTGCGGTGGCCAGAACTGCACACAGGACTCCGCATGCTGTCTCACTTGTGACACTAAGTCTCGTCATTCATATTCAACGTTTTGTACAATATAAACTAACATTTTATTTGCTATTTTAATCGCTTCTGTGCATTGCTTAGATGGTGAGACTATTGTGTCCTCTTACTGTAGCTCGGTGTGTGACGATGCGGGTTCCACTCCAGGCTCCCGTCATACTTCCGGGAGCTCTTGAACCCAACACCGTCGGTAATGTCACCGAGATGAGCTGACAAATAAGGACAATTCTCTAATGAAGCCAGGGGATAGTGCAATCAGTACAATGGCACTTTTATTAAAACAAACAAACAAACAAACAAACAGTGGCCAAAGTGCAGTGCTCCACAGTTCCAATCAATAAATAAATCCATAAAAACAGTGAAAAGTTGGGATAAAACAATAAATAAATGATTCTTAAAAATCTGAGGTAAAAATCCAAAGTCAAAATGCAGTTTCTCTCATCCCAATCTCAGCACACCTCCGTCTCGTCATCCTCCCTGGCTCACCCATTGCACGCGTAGCCGGTGGAGACCCAACAGCCACGAGCTCCTTTCGGCCGACCTCCGTCTTAGCTGCATCACGGCCAGACCGTCCGAGGTCGGCTCTCCTCCCTTCTTCCTTCGCGTTCCCGTAGTCG
Organism: Polypterus bichir lapradei; assembly: GCA_026402145.1. Lineage (NCBI taxonomy): Eukaryota > Metazoa > Chordata > Cladistia > Polypteriformes > Polypteridae > Polypterus > Polypterus bichir. Next base: position 64,415,747 of record JANRMT010062834.1, on the reverse strand, counting down.
CTCCTCAGATCCATCGGGAGGACACCTGCCTTGCTCACCCCACTCCACCTGAACACTCAATGGGATGGACTCGTCCCCTGAGCGCTACAGCCTAACGCTCCTTTGTGGGGCCCCAGCTCGTGCTGTCTCCTCCTTCCAGGTGGCCAGATCGTCCCTCCTAAGGCTGCTCTTTCACGTCCTTTAATCTCCTTTTTCTTCCTCTTTTCCTTGGTCCATCCTGGTTTCTCTATCCATTCATCCTGATTTCTTGATCCATCTGTCCCCTTTCCAGCTTGTATATATATATACACACACACACACACACACACACCTCCGTGGGCGCAGCACCTTAATCACACACCGCAGGAAGCCAACGATCGCAGCCACACGTGCAGGCTCCAACGACTTCAGTTAACTCCCCGCGGCCGTGCAGTCGTGCCCACGGAGAGTGACACAGCTTTATGGATTTAAAACCTGGCCCCTTATCTTTTGAAGCGGCGGACCCGCTATACCACACGGTGTCCTCCATCTTGCATTTCAATGTGACATTTCTGTTGCCCACGTGTAGCACTCTGCACCGCTGTGCATTAAACTGAATCTTCCAAGTGCTGCTGGCCCAGGTTGTCCATGGCTGTTTCTGGATTGTTTTTGCTGCCTCTTCAGTATCTGCTCTCATTCTGTTCTCAGTATCGGCTGTGAATTTCACAAGTTTACCGACTCCAGCAGAATCAATATTGTTAATAGATATGCGAAAAATGAAGTAGTCGAGGACAACAACAACAACAACATTTATTTATATAGCGCATTTTCATACAAAAAAGTGCTTTACATAATGAAGAAAAAGAAAAGACAAAATAAGAAATTAAAATAAGACAACTTCAGTTAACATAGAAAAAGAGTAAGGGTCGATGGCCAGGGTGGACAGAAAAAACAAAAAAAAAAAAACTCCAGACGGCTGGAGAGAAAAAATAAAATCTGCAGGGGGTCCAAGACCACGAGACCGCCCAGTCCCCTCTAGGCATACCACCCAACATAAGTGAAACAGTCCTCCTTGTATTTAGGGTTCTCATGGAAGGACTTGATGACGATGGTCATGCACACTTCTGGCTTTTAATACATCATTGTTGGAACATCACGGTGCTTTGAGTAGATGGCGATGGCTTGGACACCAGAAAAAGAAACAGAAGAGAGAGTAGGGGTTAATACAGAATTTAGAGCCATCATGAATAGTTATGATAATGAATTGAATACACAGACTATCAGGATTAAATTACAGTGAAGTTATGAGAAGGCCATGTTACAGTAATGTGTTTTCAGCAGTTTTTTAAACTGCTCCACTGTATCAGCCTGGTGAATTCCTATTGGCAGGCTATTCCAGATTTGAGGTGCATAGCAGCAGAAGGCCGCCTGCCCGCCTCACCACTTCTTTTAAGTTTTGTTCTTGGAATTCTAAGGAGACCCTCATTTGAGGATCTGAGGTTACGATTTGGAATATAGGACAGGACAGAGCACGAGGGACTCCACTGGTGAGTTCAGTCTCCTGAGGGTTAAAGTGAAAAGTCAGCTGGACAGATTTGAGGTTTCAAATGCTAAGCTTTGTGCCAGTCCGGTAAGCCCACTTCAGGAGAGGCCCACCGAATCAACAAGCTGATTAAACAGGCAGGCTTTGTTATGGGACGCCCTGAGGACCCCCTGGAGGTCACAGTGGACAAAACTCGATGCCATTATGAACAAAGCGGCACATCCTCTCTGTGATGCGGCAGCACTGAGGACTTTTAGCTCCCAAATGATTCAAGTACTGCTGCTGGGGCTCCTTAGTATGACTTTATAGCGCCACACGGCAACTGTTTTCTGATCTTTAGCCAAGTCACAAGTTTTCACTTCATTTTTATAATCTGTGTGTGCATGCCTGTGAGGGCAGTTGTTCTTTGTTATAATGTTTCTGTGTTTCTTAAATTTCTGTAAAAGCTAAATTGGGACAAATAATGTAGTATCTGTGTAGTATAGGGCGGCACGGTGGCGCAGTGGGTAGCACTGCTGCCTCGCAGTTAGGAGACCTGAGTGTGCTTTCCAGGTCCTCCCTGCGTGGAGTTTGCGTGTTCTCCCCGTGTCTGCGTGGGTTTCCTCCCGCAGTCCAAAGACATGCAGGTTAGGTGCATTGGCGATCCTAAATTGTCCTTGGTGTGTGTGGTGTGTGTGTGTGTCCTGTGGTGGGCTGGCACCCTGCCCGGGGTTTGTTTCCTGCCTTGTGCCCTGTGTTGGCTGGGATTGGCTCCAGCAGACCTACGTGACCCTGTAGTTAGGATATAGCGGGTTGGATACTGGATGGATGGATGGATGGTTAGGAGAGGTGTTGTGTATTACAGACAGATATAAAAGGCACTAAATATTTACTAGACAGCTAGTGAAAAGCATTGTATAGTAAATGGATTATAGAGAATATAGTTAGTTATGAAAGTAGATATATAGTGCCTTTAACATCAAACATTATATATTGTCTTTTACATCTAACATATATAGCTAGTTGTCAAAGGCACTATACTGTATAATGTAGGTAGTTAGAAGTGAAAGGCGCTATATTTAGATTGCTGCTGATATAATTGGATGACGAGTTTCTCTGGATGTTCTGGTTTTCCTCCCACATTCTAAACACTGCTGGTGACTCTGAACTGACCAGCGGTGTCACTGACCGGTGTCCCCAGTCATATATGAGACCTGCTGTGGCCAGGTGACCCTGAACTGGACGGTGCGGCTATGGACCGCACAGCTCGTTTTACAGATGCCATGCTCGGTTGATTGCTGGCCGTGTCTGCTCCATCATCGGTGCCCTGCCTGGGATTTGTTCCTGCCTTGTGCCTTGTGTTGGCTGGGATTGGCTCCAGCAGACCCCCGTGACCCTGTGTTCGGATATATAGTTGGACAATGACTAACTGACTGTGTAGTATACAGTGCCTTTCATATGATTTATCTATCTTTATATAGCGCCTTTCATTACTGTCTAACTGCTTGTTTTTGTCTCTTGCTGCTTAGCCAGCTTGAGCTCCAGTTTTGTTGGTCACCTCTGATTTGGGCTACCAGCTCTCTTTCTCTGGAAAAATGAGGACATTTGGGTCGAAAAATGAGGACTTTTGAGGGCGCCTTTATACTGTCTTATGGCTTTTTAAAATGATATAAACCTTTAGCAGCAGTTTATCACTCTAATGATGATATGATGGCCACAATCCCAGTCACTCGCACACTACTAAGCCATTAAATATTCTGAATGTGTCGAGCCTCTTAAATTAACTGACGTCGTTCCTTCCATTCTTATTGGGACAGCTTAACTGTCGTAAACCTGTAAAAACTGATACACGTGGAGAATTCCTTCAGTAAAATAAAAATCATTTGACTCATTACAATTTAATTTATTTGCATTTATCTTTATTCTTTTATATTTCTCCACTGAAGCTCTTTTTCTCAGTACATCTGAGTTCTTGGATATAAATGAATAGAAATCTTTCCACAGCCTGCTACTGAAATTGAATGTCGGGAGCGTCGGCCCCTCAGCTGAGTCTGCTCTGCTTTTACGAAAACAAGTCGTCTGTGAACTCGCACTTTCTTTTCAGCATAATGGGTATTCCTGAATTTATGTAATTGAAACAATTATGAAAATATTATTAAATTACTTAAAGAAGTGACTTATTACTTGATCAACTGATAAATTTAAAGAAATTGCATTTATATGACAGAATAAACGTGATTTTTTTTAATTAGCTGAAACTTTAATAGTTGACTCATTCATTTACAATTAGAAATCCATTTTGGAACAACGGGTGGTAATAACAATATTATCAATTAAAATATTACAAAGCACTTAAATGTGATGGACATACCTGCATGTGTGAAAGTTCTTGTTTAACTGAGCTGCTGAAAGAAGAATCGAAAATAAGATCTCACATAGAAAACGTGAAATTGTAATTACAATTTTGAGCAAATTCACTTAGTTACGGTGAATTAGAAATACAAATAATTAAGGAAAGGAACGACATTTATAATAAACTGTCTACTCACCAAGAAGATAAAGCTGAATTCAAAAGTTTAAGTGAAAAAGCCGCGTTGGACAGACGTCGACTATTCTCGTCAATTTCTGTGCTATTTACTACCAGAATGGAAGTGAAGACTCTGGAAAAAAGCGTGCGCACGACATCCGCAAATGCCGATTGGTGTACGGCTTTCAGTTTTTACCAACGATAAGGATATGGAGATTTTCAAATTTTAGGAGCCAAAATTCCAGACTTCTTCTTCTTCTTTCGGCTGCTCCCGTTATGGGTCATCTGTCTCCATATCTTCCTGTCCTCGTTATCTTGCATGTCATCTCTCACCACATCCATAAACCTCCTCTTAGGCCTTCCTCTTCTCCTCTTACCTGACAGCTCTATCCTTAGCGCCCTTCTCCCAGTATACCCCTCATCTCTCCTCCTCACATGACCAAACCAACACCATCTCGCCTCTCTGACTTTGTCTCCCAACTGTCCAACTTGAGCTGACCCTCTAATGTCCTCATTTCTAATCCTGTCCATCCTCTTCACACTCAATGCCAATCTTATCATCTTTAACTCTGCCACCTCCAGCTCTGTCTCCTGTGTCACCGTCTCCAGCCCATATAACATAGCTGGTCTCACTACTGTCCTGTAGACCTTCCCTTTCACTCTTGCTGATACCCGTCTGTCACAAATCACTCCTGACACTCTTCTCCATCCACTCCACCCTGCCTGCACTCTCCTCTTCACTTCTCTTCCACACTCCCCATTACTCTGTACTGTTGATCCCAAGTATTTAAACTCCTCCACCTTCGCCAACTCTACTTCCCTCATCCTCACCATTCCACTGACCTCCCTCTCATTCACACGCATGTATTCTGTCCTGGTGGTCCTACTGACCTTCATTCCTCTCCTCTCATATCTCCACCTCTCCAGGGTCTCCTCAACCTGCTCCCTACTCTCACTACAGATCACAATGTCATCAGCAAACATCACAGTCCACGGGGACTCCTGTCTAACCTCGTCTGTCAGCCTGTCCATCACCATTGCCAATAAGAAAGTGCTCAGAGCCGATCCCTGATGTAATCCCAGCTCCGTCACTCCTACCACAGACCTCGCCACGGTCACACTCCCCTCGTACATATCCTGTACCACTCTTACGTACTTCTCTGCCACTCCCGAGTTCCTCATACAATACCACAGCTCCTCTCGAGGCCCCCCATCATTTGCTTTCTCCAGGTCCACAAAGACACAATTCTGTTCTTCTCTAAACTTCTCCATCAACACCCTCAGAGCAAACATCACATCTGTGGTGCTCTTTACCTGGCATGACACCATCCTGCTGCTCACTAATCATCACCTCACTTCTTATTCGATCTTCCACTACTCTTTCCCATAACTTCATGCTGTGGCTCATCAGTTTTAGCTGTAGTTTCTACAGCTGTGCACATCCCCCTGACATTTTCAAAATTTTATAAATTCCTCCCGGACAGTCCATGACTCATTAAAAAATGAGGACATGTCCGGGAACATGAGGACTGTTGGCAGTCCTACCTCTGATGCCAGTGGTTTCCAGTTTTAAACTAATCTTTGTCGCCCAACTGATTTAAAGGCTTGCAATTCTCTCGCCTGCTTTGCCTCTGTCAGCCATTCCCGTATCCCACTCCAAAAAGTCTGAGAAGTTGGCTTAGCAGGATCTCCCTCTCACAAACCCAGGCTGGCCTTTTCAAATAAAGGACCAGGAGATGGAGAGAAAGGCAGGGGATCAAACCATTTAAAAAAAAAAAACCAAAACATCTGAACTAACAAAGCCCAAAACACATATCAGAACGTGAAGTCGAAACACCAAAAGAAGAGAATCTCTGCCCTAAAGCACACAATCCTACCATCATGGAAGGGTGTGGTTTGACATCCAAAACACTGGACTGCACTGCCGCTTTAAATTCTTTCCATGATGTGCCGTTAACGACTCTCCTGATGTCACATGGAACCACAAAATGCCTGCTGGTAATTAAACAAATCCACCAAGTGGCAACCAAAAATGGAAACAAGTCACATAATTGACATCAAATAACAAAATCAATCATAATGAAAGTCCAAATAATCCCAAAACTACTATCAAAAAATCATGAGAAGTGAAATGTAAATTGAGTTTATGACTCCTTCACCAAGAGGGGCTCAGTGAGTCAAAGGAGGACACAAAACGGCAGTGTGGCCCCCTAGTGGCCCAGGCACTGAAGTGTCAACTAGTCTCAATGAGCAATAACAACACTAATAATAGTGCATTTTATTTATATAACACCTATCTCATGCAAAAAGCACTTGACAAAATTTCAAACAGTAGAATAAAATTAAAAGCACAAAAAATTCACATAAATAACACTGGAAACGATCTAATATCAAACATGAAACACCAAATCAAGACAGACGTTTTGAGGTGAGGCTCACTCAAAATGGCACCAGAGAGTGGTGATGTGTGGCGTGTTGATTGGCACAAGCTGGTAATCTCCCCCGATCGCTCAGTTTAGATGGCCGGCCAGCTCTAGGAAGAGTCCTGGTGGTTTCGAACTTCTTCCACTTACGGATGATGGAGGCCACTGTGCTCATTGGGACCTTCAAAGCAGCAGAAATCTTTCTGTAACCTTCCCCAGATTTGTGCCTCGAGACAATCCTGTCTCGGAGGTCTACAGACAATTCCTTTGACTTCATGCTTGGTTTGTGCTCTGACATGAACTGTCAACTGTGGGACCTCCTATAGACAGGTGTGTGCCTTTCCAAATCATGTCCAGTCAACTGAATGTACCACAGGTGGACTCCAATTAAACATCTCAAGGATGATCAGGGCAAACAGGAGGCACCGGAGCTCAGTTTGGAGCTTCATGGCAAAGGCTGTGAATACTTATGGACATGTGCTTTCTCAATTTTTTTATTTTTAATAAATTTGCAAAAACCTCAAGTAAACTTTTTTCACATTGTCATTATGGGGTGTTGTGTGTAGAATTCTGAGGAAAAAATGAATTGAATCCATTTTGGAATAAGGCTGTGACATAACAAAATGTGAAAAGTGATGTGCTGGGAATACTTTCCGGATGCACTGTACATAAACATAGCTAGATAGATACACGTGAATGACCCAGTATAACACACAGATAGATATGGAAGGCACTATATGATACATAGAAAGAAAAAAGACACAACATAATACATGCAATAGATAAATACATAGACATGAAAGGCACTATAAAAATATGGCTAGATAAAAATATACATGGATGGCACTGTATAATATACAGATGGATATGAAAGGCACTATATAATAGATAGGAAAGACACTAATACATAAATATGTAAGGCAGTATATGATACATAGATACTATGGGTAGAAAAGCACTATATAAAATATAAATAGATTGATATTTATGAAAGGCACTATATGATAGATAGATACATAGATAGATAGATAGATAGATAGATAGATAGATAGATAGATAGATAGATAGATAGATAGATGTGAAAGGTACTATATAACAGACAGATAGATGTGAAAGGCACTATATAACACATAGATAGATAGTTGGTGACACAGTTGTTAGCCCTGTTGCCACACAGACTGACCACCCCGAGTTCACACGCCATGCCCAGTCCTTGTCGGTGCCGACCTGCTGTGTTCCCCCTTTCTGACTTTTCCGCCACTCATTCCGGTTTCCCTCACACATCACACAGACGTCCACGTCATACTAATCTTCCACTCTGAACTGGCCATATGTGTTTATGTCTTGTATTGGACTGGTGGCCTGTCCAGGGTGGGTTCTTGACCAGTGCCACTGGGCAGTGGGTGGTCAGAAATCGAGTGGACTCTTAAATGAGAGAGAGATATGAAAGGCGCTATATCAGCGAGGCAGACCCATGGGAAGTGGTTTTTCTTTCTCCACCACCTTGTGCTGAATCGCACATTTGACCCGAGCGTGTCGTTGCACTGGGACTCCCCACCTGAATATCAGTGAAAAGAAATGAGTTTGGTGGCCGGGACCCCAGGCGAGCTTGTTGAAGGCCACTGCTGACCTCCGGGGATCAGAGAACATGTTGTAGAAACATTTGTAACATTAAGTAAAGACAACTCCACCCGGCTTTGAAAGTGGGGCAGCCACCCCACAACCTCTCCTTTCTCTCGGCCCGACCAGATGGATCAGAGACATAATAGAGGAAAATGCAGTGGGGCCCATTCAATTTGTCTGAGCGCTTGTAAGCCTCCCATTTGCAGTTGTGGGGGGGTGGAGGTTGCGGGCCGCTGTGTGTTGAAACCTAATTAGCACCTAATAGCTGTTGTGGGGATAAAGCCTCGTTCTGTCCTTGTTCTTCTTTTTTAAGTGAGAAGTCTATTTCGCGTGTTATTCACAGTTTAATCTGAGCGTGAATGGTTAGGATTACATGAGGTAATACGCCCGTTATTTTTACCTGCTGTAGCTCATAAGCTCAGTCTCTGGCAGCGCAGCCCTCACGGCCCCCGCCTCCTCATTCATTTCTCGCTCTTCTTTTGCAGACAAAGATTATTTGTTATTGAAAAGACTCGGTGGCTTTTTAAATCTGGAAGTTGCTTACACTTTCACAAAGTAGGAGAATACAGAGGGAGAAAAGAAAAGCTTTTTGAAGGAAGATTAGCAGGATTAGGGACGGCTCACATATGCTCAGGCTCACCATTGGCATTCAGCACATCACAGACCCCCGAAGCCACCCAGACTGCCAGAGCTGAGAGAGAGAGAGAGAGAAGACAGGGGAGGACGGGATCAGGGACGATGATGGAGAAGAAGATGAGGTCCAAAAGGGAGATGGGGTCCGGGGCTCCTGAATTCCTCGAGGATCTGGTTCTGACATGGACCACCTGCAGCTGCTGAACGCCATTTTGATTTTCTTTAAAGAATTGCAAAAGTCTGGGCAAAGCAGTAGTCCTAAGAAGGGCCTGCTTGGTAGTAGTGGGCACAAGGTGGCAGTGCCTTATGGACAGGCAGCAGTGAGGACCACTGCAGCACGGTGCTGCCTGTATATAGTGCCTTTCATATCTATCTATCTATCTATCTATCTATTATATAGTGCCTTTCACATCTATCTATCTATCTATCTATCTATCTATCTATTATATAGTGCCTTTCACATCTATCTATCTATCTATCTATCTATCTATCTATCTATCTATCTATCTATCTATTATATAGTGCCTTTCAATCAATCAATCAATCAATCTATCTATCTGTTATATAGTGCCTTTCACATCTATCTATCTATCTATCTATCTATCTATCTATCTATCTATCATATAGTGCCTTTTATATCTATCTATCTATCTATCTATCTATCTGTCTATCTATCTATCTATCTATCCATTATCCAAACACAGGGTAACGGGGGTCTGCTGGAGCCAATCCCAGCCAACACAGGGCACAAGGCA
>JANRMT010062834.1:64378096-64404381 GCA_026402145.1 Polypterus bichir lapradei | reverse complement strand
AGATAGATAGATAGATAGATAGATAGATAGATAGATAGATAGATAGAACTTTATTTGTCTCCTGAGGAAAAAAATCTACCTATTCACAGAAGCTTAACAAATAAATAAATGAAAATCTGGATGATGGAAAAGATAGAAAACTTCTGAATGGGTAGTCCCAGTCCCAGTCCCAGTGAGGGCGTATTGCTGTAGAGATAAAGGAGTGCCAGTTGTATGTGTTGATGCCCATCTGCTGAACAATCCTTTGGCATGAAAGTCCTCCATGCTGGTGTGTCACAGGGAGAGGATGTGCAGCATTGTTCATAGTGACACTCAGTTTTGCCTTCAATCTCTGCCCCACCACCACCATCAGGGTGTCCAGAGGGCATCCCATAACTGATCCTGCCTTCTTAATCATCTTGTTGATTTGGGGGTTGGGGGGCTCTTTTATAGTTATGTTCCATGCCAACACAAAGCTCAGCATTTAAAACATCAAAGCTGACCACCACACTTCTCAATTTAGGACTTAGTGCCACCATCTGCAGCGGGACAATGTGACTTCCAAACTAACAGACCTTAGCATATGCAGATTGGCAGGATCACATGCTCAACAGGGGCACTCCAGAGGGTGCTGAGCCCCCTGCTATGACTATGTGCCCGGACCCAGTGCCAACTCCATCATTAAATTAGTTGATGGCGCCTCCATCATGGGCCTTATTATCTCAGCAATGATGAGATGGCTTACAGAGAAGAGACCTACTCTACTGACTCTGTGGTGCCTGATGAGCAAAGCCAAGGACCTGGGCGGAGACCTTAGAAGTCAGACCACACTGCCATCTGAATAACGGGGTCTTGTGAAGAGCAGATATACATTTCTTAGAGTGACCATCACTGATGACCTGAAGTGGGCACAACACATTTCTGTTCTTATCAAAAAGGCTCACGAGCTCATCGACTCCCTCAAACATCTGAGGGCAGATTACTTTTCTCCATTTGTTCACTAGAACTTCTACTGATGCACTGTGGAGTCCGATGTTCGATCTCATAATCCGGCCACTCCATGTATCTTCATGTGTTGTGATGCCTGCAACTCAAAAATTACAACAAGATGCTTGACTTGACAGAGTCAAGTGTTGAAGTGTGGAGAAGAAGTGTACTGGTGCTGATATTTAAGAATAAGGAGGATGTGCAGGACTGCAGTAACTACAGGGGGATAAAACTGATGAGCCATAGCATGAAGTTATGGGAAAGAGTAGTGGAAGGTCAGTTAAGAAGTGAGGTGATGATTAGTGAGCAGCAGGATGGTTTCATGCCAAGAAAGAGCACCACAGATGTGATGTTTTCTCTGAGGATGTTGATGGAGAAGTTTAGAGAGAAGGCCAGAAGGAGTTGCATTGCGTCTTTGTGGACCTGAAGAAGGCAAATGACAGGGTGACTGAGAGGAGCTGTGGTATTGAATGAGGAAGTCGGGAGTGGCAGAGAAGTATGTAAGAGTGGTACAGGATATGAACGAGGGAAGTGTGACCATGGTGAGGTCTGTGGTAGGAGTGACGGAGGTGGGATTACATCAGGGATCGGCTCTGAGGCCTTTCTTATTGGCAATGGTGATGGACAGGCTGACAGACGAGATTAGACAGGAGTCCCCGTGGACTGTGATGTTTGCTGATGACACTGTGATCTGTAGTGAGAGTAGGGAGCAGGATGAGGAGACCCTGGAGAGGTGGAGATCTGAGAGGAGAGGAATGAAGGTCAGTAGGACCACCAAGACAGAATACATGTGTGTGAATGAGAGGGAGGTCAGTGGAATGATGAGGATGAGGGGAGTAGAGTTGGCGAAGGTGGAGGAGTTTAAATACTTGGGATCAACAGTACAGAGTAATGGGGATTGTGGAAGAGAAGTGAAGAAGAGAGTGCAGGCAGGGTGGAGTGAGTGAAGAAGAGTGTCAGGAGTGATTTGTGACAGACAGGTATTAGCGAGAGAGAAAGGGAAGGTCTACAGGACGGTAGTGAGACCAGCTGTGTTATATGGGCTGGAGACGGTGGCACAGGAGACAGAGCTGGAGGTGGCAGAGTTAAAGATGGTAAGATCTGCATTGAATGTGACGAGGATGGACAGGATTAGAAATGAGGACATTAGAGGGTCAGCTCAGGTGGGAGGGTAGGGAGACAAAGTCAGAGAGGCGAGATGGCGTTGGTTTGGACATGTGCAGAGGAGAGATGCTGGTTATACTGGGAGAAGGACGCTAAGGATGGAGCTGACAGGGAAGAGGAGAAGAAGAAGGCCTAAGCGAAGGTTTATGGTTGTGGTGAGAGAGGACATGCAGGTGACGGGTGTGACAGAGCAAGATGACGAGGACAGAAAGATATGGAAGAAGATGATCCGCTGTGGCGACCCCTAATGGGAGCAGCCGAAAGAAGAAGAAGAAAAGAAGATGCTTGACTCGACGATCAGGAGTATCACATATAAGGCCCTGTCCACGCGGACGTCTGAACTGAGCGTTTTTCCGCTGTCTGTAGCATCAGGTGAGCGCGGATTGAACGGCAAGCGTTTTTCTGCTCATTGCAGTGAATCAGACCGTCCACACTTTCAACACTTGCCTTTAGTCGGATGAGTGTTTGGATGGCATCAAAAAAATGTCACGTGCAGCTTTTATAGGGCATCAGTTTCTGTCAAAATCCCGATGAGCGTGAAGAAAACATCTGTATTGCGTTTACATGTTGTTCATTTAACGTTCTGGAGAACTGGAAAATGTCCCATGATTACATGCGTGTGTGTGTGTGTGTGTATATACAGCGTGACACAGGGAAACAGGAAATTTAGGAACAGATGTTGGCAGCCCTGAGGTCTCGCCAGTTGTTTGGGACCAATGTGACCATGTTCAGAACCCCTTGCCATTAGTTATAATGGAGCAGTGGAGTGGTGTGCAACGAGCGTTCACCGTGAATGCCTTTTAGAAGAATGGTGACAGTGTGACTTTCGCTGTCATTACCAGTTAGGACGTCACGATTGTGTCCTCTACGACTCATGCGATTATAACACTGGTGCGAAATTTCAAAGAAACGGGTTTAGCCTCAAAAAAGAGGTCCTCAGCTGGAGCCACTTCACATACGGCCCGACAGTCGGTGGCAGCTACTCAACGATCGTTTGGAAAGCTGGTCATTTCACGTAACGGTGACATCCCGTGGCCTCTGAGAACCCCAGATCTCACTGTTTGTGATTTTTTTTTTTTCTCTGGGGACATCTTAAAGGCCAAATGTACCGCACACGTCCTGCAACCATGGCTGAACTAAACAGGAGGACTGAAGAGGAAATCGCTGGCCTTCCTCTTGACGTGTGACGTCAAGTAATGCAGGGTGTCAGAATGCGTACGGAGAAATGGACGACACCTTCAAAACATAAAAAGAATATTGAATGGATATTGATCACCATCGCTAACTGCGTATCCTGTACAATACATTTCATCTATACTAATAAAAGGCAAAGCCCTCACTCACTCACTCGTCACTAATTCTCCAACTTCCCGTGTAGGTAGAAGGCTGAAATTTGTCAGGCTCATTCCTTACAGCTCACTTACAAAAGTTAAGCAGGTTTCATTTCAAAATTCTACACGTAACGGTCATAACGGTCGATAACGGTCGACAACGTCCGCCATGTTGAACTTTCTTATTTATGGCCCCATCTTCACAAAATTTGGTAGGTGGCTTCCCTACGCTAACTGAAACCGATGTACTTACTTATTTCAATGGTATGACGCCACTGTCAGCCGCCATATTGAACTTTCCAACGTCACTAATTCTCCAACTTCCCGTGTAGGTAGAAGGCTGAAATTTGGTACTTATTTCGGTGATATGATGCCACTGTCGGCCGTCATATTGAGCTTTTCAACGGTCTTTGTTACTGATGGGCCCATCTTCAATAAATTTGGTACGCGGTTTCCCAACGCTAACTGAATCCTACTTACGTACATATATACGTCCATAGCCTGCAGCTCGGTCGCCGTGTGAGGTGGCGTTGGGTCCCCCATCCCAACGCCTCCCACGTTGTTGGCTGCCTGCCTATATAAGGCCGTCTGTCGCTCCGGTCTCTACATTCCCTTCCTTGCTTCGCCACGGTATTCACGTCTCCCTGCTGATAACTACAGCCTTTTTATTTAATCCACGGCTTCTCCGCTGTTTTATTGTTCGTTTATTACGATTATAGTTATTGTGTAGGTATTTTAGACTTACTTTACATTGCTCAGGTACCCATTTCCTTTATCATTCCAACCCCCATTAACATGTCTATCGAGGTGATCAACATCGATCAAAGAACTGTCACTTACCGAGTGGTTTCCATGCCCGGAGATGGCACCTACCTTTTCCATTCTCTTTGTTACATATTGCACGGCCATATCAGGCTCACTCTTGATATCCGGAGGAACATTGTGTCTTATGTATTGAATGACTGGGACAGGTTCAAGGTGTGGACTGATGACGGTACAGGAGATAATTAGACTACACAGGAGCACTAGAAGAGTGAAATGCTTAAGTGTACTGAAATGGCCAAATATTTTACACCTTTGGACAACCGCCAATGCCTCTTAAACATCTTAGATTCACAGGTGACGATTTCAGTAGTGGACACTTTGATGTTTAGAAATGTTTCAACTCTCAAAAGCTGGATGTGAAGTTATCAATGAAACTGGCTGTATACTTACAACGCTTGACAGATGCCGAATGTCTCTTCAACACAAGTCCTACAAATACTGTCGTAATTGAAACAAACAATGAAACTCAAACCGATTATACAATACAATACAATACAGTTTATTTTTGTATAGCCCAAAATCACACAGGAAGTGCCACAATGGGCTTTAACAGGCCCTGCCTCTTGACAGCCCCCCAGCCTTGACTCTCTAAGAAGACAAGGAAAAACTCCCAAAAAAACCTTGTAGGGAAAAATGGAAGAAACCTCGGGAAAGGCAGTTCAAAGAGAGACCCCTTTCCAGGTAGGTTGGGCGTGCAGTGGGTGTCAAAAGAAGGGGTTCAATACAATACAATACACAGAACAGAACAAATCCTTAATAAAGCATAATAATAAAAAATTTTAGAAGTACAGAGCAGAATTTAACAGTAGATGATATCACATAATAAGATTTTGATATTTTTAGAGTGCTGGAGACCTCATCCGTCAAGCTGCCTCCCCATTTGGCCATTCCACGGCTGAAACGTTGCTCGGCCAGCCAATCCGATGAAAGGACCCCTCTTTCCCATGATTCCTGTGATCCTCCACCAGGGATGACTTTACCATAGGCAGGCAAACAACTTGGCAGGTGGGCCGTGGCACCAATTGCCACATTTGAGTACCGAGAACAGAAACAGAATAGGTGAGGGTTAGTATTCAATTATACTTATCATGTTACTTATGTTTTAGTGCTAATGACTAACAACAGAGATGCAGTCTGTACAGTTAATCAGCAGCTCTAGTCAGGATATGCTAAACTGAAGTAGTGAGTCTTTAGCCGGGATTTAAAGGCTGGGACCGAAGGGGCATCTCTTATAGAAGCAGGAAGACCACTCCACAGTTTAGGGGCCCTGTAACTAAAAGCTCGACCTCCCACTGTTATTTTATTAATCCTTGGAATCATAAGCAGACCGGCATCTTGAGATCTTAATGTGCGCTCAGGTTTGTAAGTCATGATAAGTTCAGACAAGTAAGCCGGACCTCAGCCATTTAATGCTTTATATGTTAAAAGGAGGATTTTGAAATCTGCCCTAAACTTAACCAGGAGTCAGTGTAAGGATTTAAGAGCTGGAGTTATGTGTTCATATTTTCTTGTTCTTGTAATAATTCTTGCAGCCGCATTTTGGATTAACTGGAGGCTGTATAGAGAACAGTTTGAACAGCCAGTGAACACCGCATTGCAGTAGTCAATCCTACTAGAGATAAATGCATGAATTAATTTCTCACAATCCTGTTTATTTAGAAAGCGCCTTAATTTCCTAACATTTTTAAGATGGAAGAAACATGTTTTGGACAACTTTGTAATATGTGCTTTAAATGACCTGCTAGAATCAAAGATAACTCCTAGATTGCGGGCTGATTCAGTAAAATTAATTTGGATTCCAACTGAGTTAAATGTCGACAAAATATTGCTGTGATCAGCGTCATTCCCTCCAACAATTAACATCTCTGTTTTATCTGTATTTAAAGACAAGTAGTTCTCATTCATCAACTCCTTTAATTCACTAACACAACTAATTAAAGACAACATCGGAGAAACTTCATTTGATTTAAATGAAAGGTATAACTGGGTGTCATCTGCATACGAGTGAAAATTAACATTATGTTTCCTAATGAGAGATCCCAGTGGAAGCATGTAAAGTGAAAACAGTAAAGGTCCCAGTACTGAGCCCTGCGGGACACCATATTGAACTTCTGTGTATAATGATGGAGTACTGTCAGCACATTTCTGTACATATTGGAATCGATTTGATAAATAAGAACTGAACCAAGCGAGCACGTGGCCTGTAAGACCAACATCATTTTCTAGCCTGTGCAGTAAAATCGAATGGTCAATGGTGTCAAATGCTGCACTTAAATCTAACAACATAATAACAGTGGAGTTTCCTTCATCAGAGGATATCAGAATGTCATTTACAACCCGTGTTAGTGCAGTTTCTGTACTATGACCAGTGCGAAAACCAGACTGGAATTTCTCAAATAAATTGTAATGCATAAGGTGTGACTGAAGCTGACTGGCGACTACTTTTTCTAGTATTTTAGAGAGAAATGGTAAATTTGAAATAGGCCTGGGCGGCACAGTGGCGCAGTGGTAGCGCTGCTGCCTCGCAGTTAGGAGACCTGGGTTTGCTTCCCAGGTCCTCCCTGCGTGGAGTTTGCATGTTCTCCCCGTGTCTGCGTGGGTTTCCTCTGGGCGCTCTGGTTTCCTCCCACAGTCCAAAGACATGCAGGTTAGGTGGATTGGCGATTCTAAATTGGCTTGGTGTGTGGGTGTGTTTGTGTGTGTCCTGCGGTGGGTTGGCACCCTGCCCAGGATTGGTTCCTGCCTTGTGCCCTGTGTTGGCTGGGATTGGCTCCAGCAGACCCCCGTGACCCTGTTTGGATTCAGCGGGTTGGATAATGGATGGATGAAATAGGCCTATAATTATTTAGTATGTGTGGGTCTAGGTCTGACTTTTTAAGTAAAGGTTTAATGACTGACACTTTTAGTGCATCAGGTACTGTGCCATGCAGTAATGAACTATTGATAATGGTTAGAATAGGCGCTGCAAGAACATCCATGGCACTTTTTACTAGTTTTGTTGGCACTGGATCAGGGAACAAGTAGTGGGCTTCATTTTAGTAATTAAAGTTAAGACTTCCTGCTCAGTTACAGGATTAAAATTACTAAAGTGCTGAATGCAATGTGCAGCAGGGTCTGCTAAGCTAGTATTTGGTTTGTACTGTGATGCTGAGATCTGGGATCTTATATTTTTTATTTTCTCATTGAAGAAGTTCATAAAGTCTGTACTGCTGATATCTGTTGGTATTTTGCACTGTTGATCTGAGTTACCATTTGTTAATTTATCCACTGTTCTAAACAGTACCTGAGGATTTTTATTATTGCTATCTATTAATGTAGAATAGTATTCTGAGCGAGCTTTAAAGAGGGCTTTTTTATATTTATTAACACTCTCTGTCCATGCAATTTGAAAGACATGTAGCTTTGTTGTTCTCCATCTACGCTCCAGTTTTCGACACTCTAATTTAAGAGCTCAAGTATTTTCATTAAACCAGGGAGAGTTTCTATGTGCTTTGATCACTTTTGTTTTAAGGGGAGCCACTGTGTCCAGAGCATCTCTCAAGGTCACATTATAATGTGATATTAGCTGATCTAAATTGTATTCCACGTTTACATTTGATGTTAACTGATCTAATTGGTTTTCCACAATTACACTCGACTTACTCAAGGTGTCTATAAATTTTGAAGCAGAATTACAATCTCGATGTCGCACTGTCTTTGTTTTAATCTGTGAGTGCGTTGGCATGGGCAGAACTAAATCAAATGTAATTAAGAAGTGATCGGAAATAACTTCATTTAATGGAGTAATATTTAAATTTTGAATTTCAACTTTGTAAGTTATAATTAAATCTAATGTGTGGTTATGATTATGAGTTGGACCTTTGACAATCTGACAAAATCCTACTGAATTTAACAAATAAGTAAAACATTTGCTAAAAGTGTCAGTTTCCACATCAATGTGTACATTAAAATCCCCCATCAGAACTACGTGATCATAATTTATAGCCAAATCAGACAGAAGGTTGCTAAATTCAGTCATGAACAATGAATATGGTCCTGGTGGTCTGTAGACTAGCACTATAATTGTGTTGGAATCTGTTTTAATATTTAAAACGAATACCTCGAAGGATGTAAAGTTGCCTAAATTTTTAGACGTGATTTGCATTTTATTACAATGAATTATTCCAAGGCCTCCTCCTCGACCAGAATCTCTAGACTTATGAAGGAACGAGTATCCATCTGGTGACGCCTCTGCTAGGGGAACAGTGTCACATTTACTAAGCCAGGTTTCAGTAAGAAGACACAGATCAGATTTTGTACTTAATATAATATCATTTACCAAAACAGCTTTAGTGCCAAGAGAGCGAATGTTCAATAAACAGCATTTAAAACTGCATGGTTTTTTCTGAACTGGCGATATATTTTTTGTTTTAATTTGAAGTAAATTTCTATTACAGATGCCCCTGGTGGAGGGTCTGGTTTTATCCCTTGGTCTAATTATACACCTTATTTTTTGGTTATCAATTAATTTAAGGTTTGTATCAAGACTAAATTTACTGGATGCCCCACAACAGGGATTATGGATAACAGCTTCAGTAAAATAACAGGTGGGATAAACAACAGCCTGTGATTTAAGATCACATGACTGCGGCCTGGATGGAGCTCTGATCAGTCAACCAGGCAGTTTTGTTGCCATATTTTGGGATAATACATAAGATCCCCTCCAGTTAGGATGAAGACCATCTCTTCTGAAAAATCCAGGCCTTTCCCAAAAATCATCCCAATTGTTCACAAATGCTATGCTTTTATTTGCACACCAGGTTTCTAGCCAGCAGTGAAAGGAATGCAATCTGCTATAAATCACATCCCCTCTATATAATCTTGGTAAGGGACCAGATACAATTAAATTCCGACATTTTGTTTTAGCTTTGGTGCATAGAGAGATGAAGTTCCGCTTTAATACCTCAGATTGCTGTAAATAAATATCATTAGTGCCGACATGCAGCAATTATGACAGCAGCAATCCAAGCTGTGAGATTTGAGACAAGATTACTGTTCACATGGCCAACTGTACGTTGCATGCTCAAGAGTAAGCTCAGCGCACAGCTACAGCTTGGTCATATTGCAACTGGAGGGCCGAACTGACAATGTGGTATACAAAGAGATCCTTACCAAATAATTATTGGTATATTTTCCCTCAGTTTAAAAAGTTTTAATTTTCTTCTTAATAAAAATTTTAAGGCACTACTTCACCGCTGCGAAGCGCGGGTATTTTGCTAGTCATTAAATATATTCTATAATGTGTTTATTTGTGCCTTGAATGTCAATTGAAAATTTCTCGTTTCCCTGCGCCACCCTGTATATTTATATATATACAAACACATATTATCATTCAAATAATAATGATCGAAATGGAGAATTTGAAACAGTTTGTAGGTTTGTGCTAATGATGTAACTTTAGCTACTGTGGATCAGTAATGCCGGTGGGTGAGTGCAGATTTTGCTTACTTCAAGGTGACCGGTACCCACTGTGACAAGAACGGCACAGATACATCAAAAAGATTTGGGGCAGCCACCCATATATTATGCCATGGCTGCAAAAGGTTGATTTTTAGTCAGGTTGAAGTCCAAAAAAAGAACTGATTTCAGTTTGACAAGATGGCAGATTTAAAGGCCATGGCAGGAAGTGATGTCATTGAGGCTGGGACCGGAAGTGACACCATCCATGGCACCGGTGCCGGAAGTGATGTCATCAAAAGCACCGGCACCTAGTGGGATTTCCCAAGGATAGTCTGCAGAGGATGGAGAGAGAGAGAGAGAGTTAGTGCAGCTCGCCACCCCCTGGTCTGGTGTGGCATTACTATTATTTAACAACAACAACAACCTTTATTTATAGAGCACACTTTTATACAAATAATGAAGCTCAAAGTGCTTTACATGATGAAGAAAAAGAACAAAGGACAAAGTAAGAATTAAACTAAGAGAACACTAATTAACATAGAATAAAAGTAAGGTGGTCCGATGGCCAGGGAGGACAGAAAAAACAAAAAAACTCCAGACGGCTGGAGAAAAAATAAAATCTGCAGGGGGTCCGAGGCCACGAGACCACCCAGCTCCCTCTAGGCATTCTACCTAATATAAATGACCTCAATCAGTCCTCATTGTGTTTATTGTTCTCGTGGAAGGACTTGATGATGACGGTCACGTGGACTTCTGGCCTTTAATCCATCAATGTAGGACATCACGGTGCTTTGATCAGGTGGTGGTGGTGCAGGTCAACACCACAGAAAACTGGGAAAAGAAACAGAAGAGAGAGTAGGGGTCAGTACAGATTTTAGAGCCACCATGAATAGTTATGATAACTAATTGAATATACAGAACATCAGGATTAAATTAAAATGAAGTTATGAGAAGGCCATGTTAAAGTAATGAGTTTTTAGCAGTTTTTTAAAGTGCGCCACCGTTTCAGCCTGGTAAATTCCTATTGGCTATTCGAGGTTTGAGGTTCATAACAGCAGAAGGCTGCCTGCCCGCCTCACCACTTCTTTTAAGTTTTGCTCTTGGAATTCTAAGCAGACCCTCATTTGAGGATCTAAGGTTACGATTTGGAATATAAGCTGTCACACACTCCAATATATAAGCAGTATTTTGAAGTCCACTCTAAATGACACAAGTAACCAGCGTAGTGACATAAAAACTGGTGTGATGTGCTCGGATTTTCTTTTCTGATTAGCTCCATTCTGCACTCGTTGTAACTGATTGATGTCTTTTTTTGGTGGTCCTGACAGGAGTGCGTTACAGTAATCTAGTCGACTGATAACAAAAGCGTGAACTCATTTCTCAGCATCTTTCAATGATATAAGAGGTCTAACTTTTGTTATATTTCTTAAGTGAAAAAATGCCGTCCTAGTGATCTGATTAATATGGGATTTAAAATTCAGGTCAGAGTCAACAGTTACCCTTAAACTCTTTACCTCCGTTTTGACTTTTAATCCTAATTCATCAAGTTTATTTCTAATAACCTCATTATATCCATTATTGCCAATCACAAAAAATTCAGTTTCCTCTTTATTTAGCTTGAGAAAATGACTACTCATCCACTCAGAGACACAAGTAAGACATTGTGTTAGTGAATCGAGAGAGTCGGGGTCATCAGGTGCTATTGATAAGTACAGCTGCGTGTCAACAACATATCTGTGGTAGCTCACGTTATGCCCTGAGATAATCTGACCTAACAGAAGCATGTAAATCGAAAAGAGCAGCGGACCCAGGATAGAGCCTTGTGGACCACCATATAGAATATCAGGGGTCTTTGAGTTGTAATTACCACAACTAACAAAGAATTTTCTACCTGCCAATTTAAGACCCTGCCAGAGAGGCCCACCCACTGACTAAGGTGACTTCTAAGAATATTATGATCAATGGTGTCAAATGTGGCACTCAGATCTCAGAGGATGAGAACAGATAGACGGCCTCTGTCTGCATTGACCCCCCAAGTCATTGACTACTTTAACGAGTGCAGTTTCTGTGCTGTGATTTGTTCTGAAACCCGCAGCCCTCTAGCTGCTTCACATGTGTGACAACGCTCTGCAGGGCTAACGCTGACTCGCATACTGGTTGACCGGCGTGTAATGTGGTGTTGTGCCAGCTTTTTTTTTTTCACATTTCTTCACAGATTACACATACGCCGTGCAGTCAGACGGTGAACCCCAGTAGTGGCGGCGGCGGCAGCGGCAATGTTTTCTCTGCCTACATTCTCGTATCAGGAGGATTTTTGGCATTGACTGGATGCAAACAAACACCAATGTAACGTCATATTAAAGTCAATTAAGCGCCACTACAAAACGCAACTGAAACGCCAAGGCCACTCAGAGCGCATTCATTTAACCAAGATCTGCACGCCCGTGTGGACGGGGCCTAAAGCTTATGCATACGCCAAAAAAAACTCGAAATGTCCGTATTCAGCCTTCCGCCCAAATGCTAGGATTTATAAAAGAAAACTTGAGGTCAAAGCCTGCATATATTATGGCAGCTCTGAGCATCTTGGAGAAACTGGAAAACAACAACACCCTTGAAAAAGTGAGGAAATGCAGGCAAACCAAAGAAATGACGACTCGCGGATATAATAATTCATATCACCGAGTTGATGTTATAATGTGTGTGGATGTGACAAACATATGACACCTCAAAAGTGCAGATTATGACGTACCGACCAGAGCCGTCTTAGCGCATGGGCACGTTGGGCAGGTGCCCTGGGGACCCACGCTAATCTGTGTATGTTGTGACTTGCTGAGTGGTTGTGTAGGTGTGGGCCCCAGTGCACTGCTTTGCCCGGGGGCCTACAGGGCTGTTAGGACGACCCTTGTACCATATTAAGACGGCCAATGTCGTGTATTTTCACTGAGGAACTTTTTTTGGTTTTCTGTCACTTTACATCGCCTACTTTTTGTCCTTTCTCAGTGAACTGGTCGACAGGTCAGGAATATCTCAGCCATGCTTCGCTCTGTCATGCCTGCGGCGCTGGATGCCATCAGCTGACTGGCAAGGCACTACAATCAGTTATTTTAAGGTGTGGGCACACATACATAAAACGGAACGCATTTTTTGCCAACTTCAAATGTCAATTTGCAGCTGTGCGCTGGACTCCTATTGTAATCAGAGCACTTTACCGCTCTCATGTTCCAGTTAGGGCACCCAGCGAGAATGAAGCTGCTTTTGTTAACCACGAGCAGTGACATTTCATTCACTCAACAAGTCATCTGTGATGCCAAGATGTCAACCTTTGATTCGGTTATTATGAGGCACGGTAGCTTTGGCAGATGTGACGGTGCTGACGGCTGAACCCTCAGTATTTCATGTGGCCACTGCTATTCACTGTGACAGTAATCACGATGTGCCAGGTGATAGCAGGCACCCACTCAATCACTGGCATCTTGCGCCTTTCCTGGACCCCCAGAGGAGAGGTGCTGTGGTGCCAGGCACTGGGAGGCGGGGTCTCGAAGCATCAGGTGGGAGGCTGATCTACCAGCCAATGAACATCCCCTAACCCTAACTCTCCTAATCTTGGGTTCATTATATTCACTGGTGAGGAGGGAGACCAGAAACCACAAGAATGCGGGTTCAAATGCCGCTTTTGCCATCTGTGCACCTCTGTGCCAAAGAAAAAGACAACCATGAAAGCGAGTGGAGAGGAGCAGAAGCATGGCAAAGGGCAGAGTGGCGAGAACTGCTGCTTCTCTTTTCTTCATTTATCTTTGTCACTGTTATCAATTGTGAATCTCATTAAAAAATGGAAAAAGAAACCCCTGGCCTGGGCTAGCCGTCAAAAATCGAAACACACACATTAAACAGAGCCAACGTGCAACTAACAGTAGAAACAAATCCTCCCAAGCCAGCGTGATCCTCTTCAAATATACTCAAGACGCCAAATATTTAGACAGCCGTTTACAAACAGTGGCCAACGCAGTCTCTCCGTCCTACTCGAGGGGGCTGCCACTTTTTAGGAGTGCCCGCTGTGCCCAACCATCTGGTGGGAGATTAGCGCCGAAGCTCATCTGAGTTGCATGTGTTTGAACATCAGCACACCGCTGGCATGTCTGCAAGGAGGTGGGTGAGCCTCATAGCAATGTGGACGCCAGGCTGGGCAGTGAAGTGTGGGGAAGAGAAACACCAAACTGAAGTTGTCTGCTGGGCCGAGCAGCCTTTAATAGCCATGATGACGACCGATCGGTAAGGCAATCAATCAGTCGATCAAGCAGTCAATCAAAGCAGCAATCAAGCTAGCAATGCATCAGCATAAGCCAATGATATGCAGCCCATTGATCAATAAAGCAAGGAAATGATCACTGAATTAAAAATCAACTAATCAATCAATCAATCAATCAGACCAGCACCCAGTAAAGATATAGACTTTACAGGACTTACTGTATATAAAACCTCTCTCTCTCTATATCCATCCGTCCATTATCCAACCCACCATATCCTAACTGCAGAGGGTCATGGGGGTCCGCTGGAGCCAATCCCAGCCAACACTGGGCGCAAGGACAGGAAACAAACCTTGGGTAGGGCGCCAGCCCACCACAGGGTGCGCACACACACACAGCACACACCAGGGACAATTTAGGATCACCAATACACCTCACCTGCATGTCTTTGGACTGTGGGAGGAAACCCACGCAGACATGGGGAGAACATGCAAACTCCACGCAGGGGGACCTGGGAAGTGAACTCAGGTCTCCTCTCTCTCTCTCGCTCTGTCTCTCTCTATATGTATTGTCACACACGTGCGACTAGGAGCGAGCTGAAGGGACCAAGTGGAGGTGATTACTCGCCAGGCCAGGGGGTGGCGGGGTGCTTTGTCTGTTATTTCTGCAGATCAAATACGGGAAAACCTGCCTGACCTGACGTCACTTCCTGTTCCGGCACCTAGATTGACGTCACTTCCTGTTCCGGCACCTAGATTGACGTCACTTCCGGGTTACAAGATATAAAGTCCTCCATCTTGGCTAACTGAATCAGTTCAGTGTGGGAACTCAAACAAGCAACATCGCTGTGTTGAATTAATCCTTTTGCAGCTACGAACAATATATGGGTGGCTGCCCCAAACCTTTTTTAAGAGTGTTAAGACGTGTTCTTTCAAAATATATATATATATTGTAAAATAAACACAAGAACACTGCCAAAGGTTTGGGGGGGGGTTCCCCATATACTGTCGCACCAGCAAAGAAAATTACGTCTTTACAGACAGAGTTCAAATCGGAACTGACACAAAAGAAAATGAGGGTGGTATATATAGTAGAGTTTGCAGGAAGTGATGCTATGAAGAGGCGGGTCTTGAGGATGGGGACCGGAAGTGACATCATGAAGAGGCGGGTCTTAAGGATGGGAACCGGAAGTGATGTTACTGGGTGGATTCTTCAATTGTTCTGCCGGGAGAGAGGAAAAGAGATAGAGAGTCAGCGCCAACCCCCGGTTTGCATCTATTTGAGCCCGTAAACCGTCTCCCAATTATATATATATATATATATATTAGTGCTGTCAAGCGATCAAAAACTTTAATCATGATTAATCGCATGACTTTGTGTAATTAATCGTGATTAATCTCAAATTTATTATTTTTTAGTGTTGAAATTTTACCACAAAGATTTTTAAGAGCAATAAGACCAAATTAAGAAGACTGGACACAATATAAGGGCATATAAATGTACTTCACGTATTCAGGTAACTGGAACAAGAGGAAAAATAGACAAAACTTCAACTGTGGGGAGGCTTTATTCACTCGTACTCTAGGGCTGTGCAAGGCTGAGCACAGAAAACAAACACTTGGGCTTATATTGTAAAACGGATGATGGTGAAGGTTTGCTTGAACTTTATTATATAGGCTGGGTCATCCTCTGAACTCTCCATCACCCGAGACAGATGGCATAAAGTGGGCAGCACCAGTGAACATGAAACAAACTTTTCTCGTCCATGGAGTTCAGTAAAGTGTATCCCAAAATCAATTCAATGTCAGTGAACTTGTGAGGGCCTTGTATGCATTTGTATTCCCTCCTAATTCAAAAACAATACCAAAACTGCTGTAAGATAGACTTGAGGACCACATAGAGGTAGTCATACTTACTGTAACTACAACTGGACTTTATTAGGTCTGCACAGCGTGACAGTTTTTTTTTTTTTAATCGAATTAGCAATTTAAAAACATTCTTTGTGGATGTACTGTAATGTAATATCACAACATTCACAGGAGACAATAGGCATCGAGTAGAGGATGGCAAGCCGTCCAGCCAATCCAACTTAAACTCTGCGCTACTACTGTTGCGTCATGTGAAGAGGCGGCTCCTGCCACTAAACATCTCATGATCTGGCACAGAAGACGTACCCGTTTAACGCACAGTGGCTAAAAGATTCCCCAGTCTGTTTTTGTGATCAATCCAATGTTTTGCAGGTACTGATAAGCATTGGGAGAAATGATGGCAGGCACAATGGCGTACATTACTGGAAACCTGATCTTAAAATGGAATAACGTATAAGCGTAGACTTTCAGAAAACAAAGCAAATAAAAAAAAAAAAACCCACATGGCATGTCGTCATCTGTGACCGCTGCTAATGACACACAAAAAAATAAGTTAATGAGGAGGTTCTTAAAATCAAAGTGAACACTGTGTTCTGTATCGCAAAAGGCGAACATCCCTTCACTCATATTTACTACATAAAAAAATGGTATAAACATCAATGCAGCTTATGACAAACCATACGCTAAAGGACTGGTCAAATATCCAACAGTATGAAAAAAGAACTTGACGCTAAAGGAAGAGACTCCACACTCCCACCATGTGTATTTAATGACCGATGGAGACGCACATTTTTCAATGACAGCGTGTGACATTGCGACATTGCTAGAAGATAAAAAAAAATAAAACGTGTGTTTTCCCTGCAGGGCTCCAGCTTCTGAAATGCCTCCAGCTCAGGATTTGTTGGCATGACCACGTTAGTTTTACGTTGGGCTAGTGCATCTCTCAGTGGCTGTTTGTTTCATCGCACACGCGTCACCATCTCCATCTAGTCCAGGGGTGTCCAACTCCAGGCCTGGAGGGTCGCAGTGGCTGTAGGTTTTCATTCTAACCCTTTTCCTAATCAGTGACCAGTTCTCAGTGCTAATTAAATTCTTTTTCCCTTCATTTTAATAGCCCTGTTTTTAAGGATTCCGTCCTCTCAATTGATTCTTCCATCCATCCATTTTCCAACCCGTTGAATCCGAACACAGGGTTACGGAGGTCTGCTGGAGCCAATCCCAGCCAACACAGGGCACAAGGCAGGAACCAATCCCGGGCAGGGTGTCAACCCACCACAGGACACACACAAACACACCAAGCACACACTAGGGCCAATTTAGGATCGCCAATCCACCTGACCTGCATGTCTTTGGACTGTGGGAGGAAACCCACGCAGACACGGGGAGAACATGTAGACACCACGCAGGGAGGACCCGGGAAGCGAACCCAGACAGGTCTCCTAACTGCGAGGCATCAGCGCTCTCCACTGTGCCACCGTGCCGCCCTCATTTGATTCTTTTCTTCATTAAATGACAGAAAAAACAGAAATGAGACGTGAAACGAGCCAACAGATGAGCAGCTAAATTGGGATTTCAAACACCAACCAATCTCTTAATGAAAAGCACATTCTTGCTGTTAATTAAGCCCGCTATTTAATTCCACGGCCTGCTGCTGCTCTCTTTCTGCCACAACAGAAATTTCCAAAACTGTTGATTTTCTGGTTTTTTCCAAGAACACAGTTAAAATGTTTTGGTGACCTCGGAGATAAACCTTACTGAGACCTTCACCTTTCTTTATTTTCAGATATTGTGTGATGGGCACAGGTGAGCTGGTCATGTGGCGGCTCGTTTTGATGTCTCATTATTATTTGGCTGCTAATTAAGGAAAAAAGAGACAACTAAGGGGCTGGAGTCAAATTCATTAAAATTAAGGCAAAAGAATTCAATTCGCAGCCAAAACTGGTCACTAAGGAAGAAGATGGTTAGAATGATAACCTGCAGCCACTGCGTCCCTCCAGGACCGGAGTTCGACACCCGTGATCTAGTCGGCACGTCTTGTACGAGTGTCTCAGTCTTCAGGCCATGCGCGACTTGCTGTTTCTCAAGTTCTGCAGTATTTGATGGACTGTGCTTGACGTGCCCAACCACCTTTCAGCATTTGGAAAGTACGTCGTCAAATGCACTATTCTACGGAGACGCTGTGACAGAACGTTGAATGCTGTGCGCGATACCTGGCGAGTGTTTGAAAGGCAGCTGTCTCACCGCTGAAATTAAATTAAAATCTGTACTGAGTGTGCTTACTTTATTCTCAGCTTTCCCCTGCTTTGCTACATCCATAAAATGTGTGGCACATGTTTCGGCATGATGTCTCATGACCGTGAATGCAGTTTCCACTGTTCATCGATATAATGGGTTGTAACCCCGAGGTAGCTATGGTTTCCAAGTGATGTCCAGTAGTCACCAGTAAGTGCGACCGTCTCCGTGATCTCCAACTCCTTAGCTAGTTTTGCCCTCTCTGAATCATACAGCTCGTGTATCCCAGTTACCACTGTGGCTCTCGAGGGTAATTCATAAGTTGGGTCGGTGGACGCGATCTGAATTATGTCGCACAGACCTTCGTCCTATGCTATATAAATCGGCCTGCATGCTGTGGCTATCCATTTAAAAATTGTTACCGTTAATTTGCTGGAGGTTGACAAGTCCATTGGTTTCTGCCAAACACTGTCAAGCGTGGTCTGTCGCATATTACCTGGGCTAATGCTTCTTCTTCTTCTTCTTCTTCTTCTTCTTCTTCTTTCGGCTGCTCCCGTTAGGGGTTGCCACAGCAGATCATCTGTCCGCATATGGATTTGGCAAACTTTTACACCGGCTGCCCTTCCTGAAGTAACCCCCCCCATTTATCCGGGCTTTGGACTGGAAACGCACTGGTTTGTGCATCCTCTGTGCCTGGGTTATTACCCAGGCTAATGCTTTTAGTGTAAAATGGATGCTTGGCTTGCATGTGATATTGTAGGCTGCTTGTACTCCGGTGGTAACTAAACTCGGCTCAACAGTAACCACACACAACCTTAGTTTTATCGAGTGAGCCGTCGGGCAAGTTTTGAAACTGAATTTGCCATTTAATGGACTTTTTTCCATCGTCCAACAATTAGGAATATGGAGCGACTTCTACGAGAAATAACTTGAAGGCTAGAGTGGCACGCATTCAGTTTACAGGCTTAGCTTGAACTTTGGGAATTTCGTAGGGTCAAAGAAAACCTGCGTTAATGTCACTCATTTTTTTAACGGCGTTAAAGTTAGAGTGCGTAACACGTTAACTTTGACAGCCCTAATATATATACATACACTTTTTATTATTATTATATCACAGAACAAAAATGTGCAACTATTTGGAATCATTCAGAGTTGCTAACAACTTTCATAGAAATCGATCTTTTTTTTCTTGACTAAGATACCATTAAGTTGAACGTTTAGTTCTGAAAAGGACTGATTTATCGTTTATTATTCACACTGCCCTGCAGAGGACCATCTTCAGCAGCCATATGTTATATAGAAACAGAAACAGAATAAAGAAAAAAATATTAACATAGGAATAAAAATACATCAACTGTAAACATGTCCTTACACTAAAAGTTAGGAAGTACCAAGAACTATATTTACAGTATACTAGGGGGCTCCACCCCCTGCTCACTTCGCTCGCCAACCCCCGGGTTTGATTAACCGCATATACAATTTAAAAAGATTACGGTTATTTTAATGGGAATTGTTACATATGCATTATTTTCACTTTTACTTTCAAATTTCAGTAAAAACAATATTTGGAATTAACTTTCCTTCAAGATCGCATTGAATTTTGATTCCATGTTTGGACTTTCATGGTGACAACGTGATGTATATAACTGCCCGTGAGTGAATTTCGTTTCTTTCTCTCTAATAAATAAATCGACTTTTTCAAATGTTTGTCCCTGTAATTTGTTAATTGTCATAGTATAAGCTAACGGGAAACTGTAAACGTTTTAATACAAATGGCATATCAAGATGGTGTCTCATGTTAGATGGACTACATTACCTTTCTTATCGCCTGTTCAAATTTTACAAGTCAGAATTGTTCAAACAATTTTCAATACAACTAATCTTGTCCCATTGCATAGCCCATCACTCATATATAAATTACACAATAACATTACGATTCATCCTTCTTTCTACAGTAATTCGCCTGTTGGAAGACCAGACGGTGTTAACGGTTGTAGATATTCTTCGTGATATTGTAAGTTGATGTTTTCATCTTCCGCACCATCACCACCAACTGTATCAGCAGAGTCTATTGATACACATTTAACCAATCTGCCGTGAAACCGATCAACGATGTTCTCGTTAATTCATTTGACTTCATCGTTTCTTGGTGCTAGGATTGCCCGTGTACTCAATTCTTCTGTTAATAACCCTTTGGGTTAAAATTCTTCAATGAGATTTTTACATAATAAGTCTTCTTTTATTGGGAGATTTTGAATTTTAAAGTTGCCAATGTCTAGTAGCCAGTTTGGAAAATCATCTGAATCTTGATTTGCTTACATATTTTTTTGTAATTTGAATTGCTGGAACAAAGACCATAAAGACCCACTCTTTTGGCATGCATCGTAAATCTGCCTTTCGGCCCCCTTTCTTGACTATTGGTAGAACTTGTCAAAAGTCTCCTCCCAGTATAAAGGTTTTATCCGCAAACGTTTTTTCGGATCCAAAAACGCCCCGAAACGTTTTGTCAATTACATTTAATACTGTTTGTGGGATCATTGATGCTTCATCCCGAATAAATATTTCAGTCTTTTGCTTTTCTTGTTTCATCTTCTCTTTCCATTTCAATGTAACATTTTAATTGTTGATATTTAAAGGCAAGTTAAAGGTTTTATGAGCTGGTTAATCACATGGAAGAAGAATCGCTGATATACATGTCTGCGCTATCAATGCAATGTTTTTGCATAAGTGTTCGCAATAATGGACTAAACATTTATACAAAAATGTTTTACCTGGGCCACCAGGTCCATCAATGATAACCGCTGACGAGTTTCACTGAGAAGATACAGTCATATGATACAGTTTGTGACCCCCTCTCAGCCTGCGCAATAATTGACTCTGCTTTCAACAATCACAGTGGTGTGTCTTTCATTTCCTAGGAGTACTGCGGTGTTTTCTGAACAAAGATTTTTATTGACGCAGTATTTAGTTGTATGAAATGAAATCAAATGTGAAAAACTGGCTGGTCACAAATGTGGGTCCCCTTGTCATTGTGCTGATTTGAATGCCTGTCACTACTCAATGCTGATCACTTGGTTGGCTGAGCTCGTTAAGCCTTGAACTTCATAGACAGGAGTGTCCAATCATGAGTGGTCAAAGGTATTTAAGGTGGTCAATTACAAGTTGTGCTTCCTTCCCTTTGACTCTCCTCTGAAGAGCGACAGACAGCATGGGATCCTCAAAGCAACTCTCCAAAGATCTGAAAACAAAGATTGTTGAGTCTCCTGGTTTAGAGGAAGGCTACAAAAAGCCATCTCAGAGGTTTAAACTGTCAGGTTCAACTGTAAGGAATGGAATCAGGAAATGGAAGGCCACAGGCACAGTTGCTGTTAAACCAACTCAGCAGGTCTGGCAGGCCAAGAAAAACACAGGAGTGACATATGCAGAGGCAGGATTGTGAGAATGGTGACAGACAACCCACAGATCACCGCCAAAGACCTGCAAGAACATCTCGCTGCAGATGGTGTATCTGTACATCGTTCTACAATTCAGCTCAATTTACGTCAGGGTGATGAGAAAGAAGCCCTTTCTGCACTCACGCCACAAACAGAGTCGCTTGTTGTATCAAATGCTCATTTAGACAAGCCAGATTCATTTGGGAACAAAGTGCTTTGGACTGATGAGACACAAATGGAGTTATCTGGTCAGAACAAAAAGCGCTTTGCATGGAGGAAGAAGAACAAAGCATTCCAAGAAGAACACCTGCTAACTACTTTTAAATTTGGTGGAGGTCCCATCATGCTGTGGGGCTGTGTGGCTCGTTCAGGGACTGGGGCCCTTGTTAAAGTCGAGGGTCAGATGAATTCAACCCAATATCAGCAAATTCTTCAGGATAATGTTCAAGACTCAGTCACAAAGTTGAAGTTACTTATGCAGGGGTTGGATATTCCAACAAGACAATGACTCAAAACACAGTTGGAAATCTACAAAGGCATTCATGCAGAGGGAGAAGTCCAATGTTCTGGAATGGCCATCACAGCCCCCTGACTTGAATATCATCGACAATCTATGGGATGATTTGAAGCAGGCTGTCCATCAAATTGAACTGAACTGGAGAGATTTTGTATGAAGAATGGTCAGAAATACCTCCATCCAGAGTCCAGACACTCATCACAGGCTATAGGTGGACAGCGTCTGGAGGATCAAAGGAGCAAAAGGAGGCTCAGCTAAGTATTGATGTCATATCTCTGTTGGGGTGCCCACATTTATGCACCTGTCTAATTTTGTTGTGATTCATATTGCATATTTTCTGTTAATCCAATAAACTTAATGTCACTGCTGAAATCCTACTGTGTCCATAAGGCATGTCGTATATTAAAAGGAAGTTGCTACTTTGAAAGCTCAGCCAATGATAAGCAAAAATTCAAAGAATTAAGAGGGGTTCCCAAACTTTTTCATATGACTGTATTTTTGAATTGTGTTGAAAACTGTTCTTTGATCATCTTTTAATTGTGAGTACATTTCCTGATTTAATTTTCCATGCCCTTCCACAATTAAATCTTCGTCTGCTGTTTTCTCTTTCTTTACTATGATTTGTCAATTTCTTCTGGAAGTCCAAATTGCTGCATTGTTAAATCTTCTGCTTCTAACAATTCTTTGATGATCGAAAGAGCCGTTTGTTCATTCGACTTTTGGTCCTTTGAATGCTTCCCATAATTATAAAGCATCAACTTCTCTCCAGACCGAGACTTGGCTTTCACCCAACGGCCAAGACGCTCACGTTGGGGCTTCTCCTTCCAAGCATCCCGACTCCCGATGCCTTCTCGGCCTTACGAGGCCAGCCGTCCTTCATCACCGGTCACTCCAGCTCCTTGTTCGCTCAACTGGAGCGACCGCTTCCTTCTACCCCACTGAGTGTCGGCCAAACACCCCTGCTAGGGCTCACTGTCCAGCTGCCTGCTCGCTCACATCGGCTCTCTCTCTCCATGCTGCTTCCAGTAACCTCCGGCTCTTTTTCCTCGATCTTCCTCCTAGCCGCCTCGCACTTCTATTTATGAAGAGAATGTGGCAAATCAGCAGCCCCAAAAACAATGACGGATGCGGACGATTTCTCACCTGTGCACTTAGGTGAGAAACGCCCACATTATGAATCATCCCGGGAACCGCTACAGCCACACTACCACGCCCCCTCGCTAAGCCGCGAGTGCGCCGATTATTTATTTTAAAACTGGCCTCTTGACGTGAGCTGTGGACCCGCTATACCACAAAGACTTTCTAAAAAAACAATCCACTTACGAAACTCAGAATATCCAGAGCCGAAGAAGCCGGTGGTATTGTTCTCAAGAATCAACGAATTTCTGGCCACTGTGGATTGCACGTCATTGTAATAAATACATCTGGCCGAGCATTGCCATTGCATCATGATATAACTGTTGCAATGCTCTTGGACTACCTTGATATGATGATGGTAATCTTACTGCTTTACTTACTTTGAATTTGTTGGAACTATTGATATTTGAATCAATGAGATCTTGCATATGTGCCGTTCTAAGTTCGATTTAATGAAGAAGAGATGATTAGCTTCGGCTTTTAGATACGCATTAATAATATAATGTTGCCATTGACATGGAGATGACAGAAGTGGGTTAAATACATTGGGATGTATTGCTAATTTTGACCTGAAATATTGTGTGGGTGATATTTGTTTTTCCGAAATTGTGTGTTTTATATTTTATGACCATCCTGTTTCACCATCACGCAAAAACAAAGGAAAGAGTAAAGGATCAGAATGAAGCGATTTATTTGACAGAAACGACGAATCGTGCTTTGCTTTTTGATAAACACGAATATCAACTCTGTCTTTGATATCTCTGTCTTTCGAAACTATTATCGCTGACAATTTGTCACATATTGGTTTATTATAAATCTGAGTGTGATCTTTTGGATTCATATAGAAATCCAAGAAAACTTCTTTGTCCGTGTTTTGCAGATAAATTTCGTTTAAAGTGCGATACTTTTGGACGTATGAATTTGTATCCATTATTGGCTGTAATATGTCAGATCATTTAACACTTTCGATTCTATGCAGCATTGCTTCTCCATGATCATAAATATAGGGTGGTCCAGATCTAATTATGCGATTTTCATTACGCTATAACTTATTAAGTTTATTACATAGAAAATCACCCGAAAAATCCTGGACCATCGAGAAGTGTGCGAACTGACGACATGAAGGATCATCTTCACGCCAAACTGGAGTCGTCCCCACATAAATCAAAGTCATCCAGACGATCTGGATCGGCATAATTAGATCTGGACCTCCCTGTATAAACCTGACTGAATTGTGGTTTCTTCCTAATTAAACTTGTCGTAGCTTTAATTGTT
Source organism: Polypterus bichir lapradei (assembly GCA_026402145.1). Taxonomy (NCBI): domain Eukaryota; kingdom Metazoa; phylum Chordata; class Cladistia; order Polypteriformes; family Polypteridae; genus Polypterus; species Polypterus bichir. Next base: position 64,379,949 of record JANRMT010062834.1, on the reverse strand, counting down.
TCAGGACCACAGATTCTCATAGCGTATGTTCGTGAATCATGAAAATCTACGTTTTGAGTATTGAATGATGCAGATGTGAACAGATTATTGCAGATTTAGATATTTTGCCTGTAGTGTTTGTGGATTTCACTTTCAGCAAATAACAAATCTCTTAATTCTCGTTGATACGCCTCTTCTTTGGGAAGAAACACTACTTTTCTCTGATGGCAACACGAATTAGATGATCTACAAGTCTCCGACTTAAACTTTAAAGCCAAGCAATATCTACGTACTTCTGTCACATCACCTGTGTCCATACAGTATATTCGATCTCTTTTTGCTGTTCCGTTATTTTACCAAGTAATAATTCCCGTTTGTTAGTGCTAATGCGATCTTTACTATCAGTCTTTTCGAGACTTTTGAATTTTAGCACTTCCATTATCTCTAACCTGCTCTGCATGTGTACCACGGCAACGTTTTAGATTTTTTTACGACGTTCTACTTTGTCTTCTACTCTTTGCCTTTTATTTCCGACTCCGCTTGGACCTGCGAGGTTTTCAATTCCACTTGGTCCAGGCTGATTATTGCTTTCCTTATTTTCAGAATTTGCACATAGATTATTATTGTTCTTTTTTGAATTCTTTTCTCTCCAACGCTTTTGGGCCTCTTTTCGATGCGCTGCCCTTTCTTTGTCGCTTTGACGTGTCATTTAGAACGTATACAATTATTGTCCAGAAAAGGACTACAATGAAGGAAATGAATAGACTGTAAGTATAAAAACACTGACCAGAAAAGCTTCTTTAAAGAATGAACCTGAGGACTTTTCATAAACGACTTAAAATGAGTTAAAACTAAACATTTATAAGAGCTGAGAGCGCCGAGTGTGTCTGACAAAAGAATTCACACCACTGAGAGGTGAGATGACCGTGACAGGGCGTGATTGAAAAAATCTCATGGCAAAAGTCTCCATCTCACAGGACTTGCTTCCAAAAAGTCTCATCTCGTCGCAGGAATATTTTATATAATAGAGAGATATTGTCACACACGTGTGCATGGCAGGCAGTCAGAGGGCTTACTGGAGGGTAAGATGTCAGCTTGAACTTAATAAAGTGCACTGACCTCTCTTCTTCCTCTTCGACAGATCCACAGAAGGGAAGCCCATGTAAACAGCACCACGTCTCATGTTTATGTTTGGTTATACATTTAATATTTATATTCATACTAGCAGACATTTTAAGCAAGTTTTGCTTGCCATTGTATATTATGAGGGGCCATTCAGAGGTTGTTTTGTGACCATACAGCATACATTGAACAGATGGATTGCGCTCAGATTGATACGTTGCTGTAGACAGAAGCGTCTGGATGTGTGCAGTTGGTCACTTCAGATACAAACATCGGCTTGAATAGAACGGCCAGGAATTACAAGCAGGCACAGCGCGGCCACCTTAGTTTAGCCTCTCCGTTTCCTCTGCGTGAACAATGCTGTCCTGATCGTGCAGACTTCATACAAGAAGTGTATACGGTAGCCGTGAGGCGTGTTTGAGTTCACAAGCCATCTTGTTTGGGGGTCCTTGAGTCTTTCCTTTCATTATGTAAAACACCTCATAGTGCATGCTGATTTTTATATTTATATTATTATACTAGCCATCCTCACGGCTTCGCCTGCGTATTAGTGAAACAGGACGGTGAGGAGGACCCGGCCCGGCTCCCCACTCCTGACGTCACACTTCCCCTTCCCCGCGGCCCTCTGCATGTCTCTCAGATTAGGGGATGAAGATCATCAATTTGCCACAGGGATTAATAAAGTATCTATCTATCTATCTATCTATCTATCTATCTATCTATCTATCTATCTATCTATCTATCTATCTATC
>JANRMT010062834.1:64364024-64378086 GCA_026402145.1 Polypterus bichir lapradei | reverse complement strand
ATCTATCTATCTATCTATCTATCTATCTATCTATCTATCTATCTATCCATCCATCCCTGGCTGCAGTTCAAAGAGGGGTGCCACCATCGAGAGAGACGTGGAGAGAGCAAACCAGATGAACAACTTCTTTAACAGGTTTGACCACCCTAACCCACTACTTCATCCTCCACCCATCCTTCTGCTGATACCAGCATAAGTGAGACATCCCCACCCACAATTACAGCAACCCAGATGAGCAGAGAGCTGAGGAGACTTCGTGCCAGCAAAGCAGCAGGTCCAGATGGAGTATCACCACGACTGCTGAAGGCCTGTGCGCTGGAGCTGGGGAGTCCTCTACAGCACATCTTCAACCTGAGCCTGGAACAGGGGAGAGTCCTGAGGCTTTGGAAAACATCTTACATCACTCCAGTCCTAAAGGTATCACGTCCTAGTGAGATGAACGAGTTCTGGCCTGTCGCTCTGACGTCACATGTGATGAAGACCATGGAGCGGCTGCTGCTTCACCATCTGAGGCCACAGGTCCTTCACGCCCTCGACCCTCTGCAGTTCGCATACCAGGAGAAGGTGGGAGTGGAGGATGCCATCATCTATATGCTACACTGATCCCTCTCCCACTTGACAGAGGCAGTGGTGCTGTAAGAATTATGTTTCTGGATTTCTCTAGCACCTTCAACACCATCCAACCTCTGCTCCTCAGGGACAAGCTGACAGAGATGGCAGTAGATTCACACCTGGTGCCATGGATCGTGGACTATCTTACAGACAGACCTCAGTATGTGCGTCTTGGGAACTACAGGTCTGACATTGTGGTCAGCAGCACAGGAGCGCCGCAGGGGACTGGACTTTCTCCGGTCCTGTTCAGCCAACATACATCAGACTTCCAATACAACTCGGAGTCCTGCCATGTGCAAAAGTTCACTGATGACACTGCCATCATGGGCTGCATCAGGAGTGGGCAGGAGGAGGAGTATAGGAACCTAATCAAAGACTTTATTAAATGGTGCGACTCAAACCTCCTACACCTGAACACCAGCAAAACCAAGGAGCTGGTGGTGGATTTTAGGAGGCCCAGGACCTTCATGGACCCGGTGATCATCAGAGGTGACTGTGCAGAGGGTGCAGACCTATAAATACCTGGGAGTGCAGCTGGATGATAAATTGGACTGGACTGCCAATACTGATGATCTGTGCAAGAGAGGACAGAGCCGACTATACTTCATTAGAAGGCTGGCGTCCTTCAACATCTGCAATAAGATGGTGAGCGCCCTCTTCTACACGGTGGTGTGCTGGGGAGGCAACATAAAGAAGAAGGACAAACTGGTGAGGAAGGCAGGCTCTATTGTAGGCACGGAGCTGGACAGTTTGACATCTGTGGCAGAGCGACGGGCGCTGAGCAGACTCCTGTCAATCATGGAGAATCCACTGAACAGGATCATCTCCAGACAGAGGAGCAGCTTCAGTGATAGACTGCTGTCACCGTCCTGCTCCACTGACAGACTGAGGAGACCCCACACTATGCGACTCGGGGGGTAAACGTTAACATTATACAAAGTTATTGTCTGTTATACCTGCATTGTTATCACTCATTAATTTAATATTGTTCTTTATCAGTAGCTGCTGCTGGAGTATGGGAATTAATAAAGCATCTATTTATCTATCTATCTATCTATCTATCTATTAGCACAAATATATCGTTCCTGCAAGCAAACTCTGATTCTTAGCACAATGAGAGAAATCACAAAATTAACCGGAATGTTCAAGCAAACTATAGAAAATAAAAGATCTAAATCCATTAAGAAGTTCTCTCGTGAAAAGCAGACATAGAAACAGGTCTAAAAAACTGTAAGAAATTTCGTGCTTGGACCATGACATTTTTAAAACCGTTTCTTAGCGAGCACCTATGGGCTGAGGGTCAGCTACATTCCAAATTTCAAGCCCCAAGTCCTTGTGGTTCAGGAGATTTCTTGATGAGCAAGTCAGTGGGATTTGTTTTTTACAGATATAGATTACGTATGCATATACAGTATAGCACCATATACACTTAATGTAGTTATATGTATATGATAGCTATGTATATATTTATATTATTTATATAATACATTTGTATGTTAATGCATACGTATATTTTTGTTATATAAATATACAAGTAGAGTATTCTCACACCTAAATGTAAATATTAGTTTTGTATAGATTTTCTTATTTTCTATTCTGTTTAATGACTTAAATGTATTCTTATTTTTCTATGCATATACAGTATGACTTATGTATAGCATGTCATTTTCTAACCTGTTTAATCCAGACCAGTACATTGTATTGCAGGGTCTCTCGTGGGTGTCTGGAGCCTATCCCGGCTAGCAAAGGGCATAAGGCAGGAACAAACTCTGGACAGGGTGCTGGGTGACCACACACTACACGGGTCAATTGAGCGTCGCCTGGTCACCTGACCTGTGTGTCTTTGGACTGTGGGAGGAAAGCCATGTGGAGACGGGGAGAACATGCAAACTCCACACGGGGGGGGGGGGGGGGGGGCCTGGAGACGCAAAGCCAGGTCTCCTAACTGTGAGGCAGCAGGGCAGTCACTGCGCCACCGTGCCACCCTTCTTAGGTATGTATTTATTCATATCACAGCTTATTTATTTGATATGTGTGTATATATATATATACATTTAAACTTACACTTTTTTATTGCATATATTAGTTATGTATATACGTATTTATATTTGTTTATAGAGTACCTTGCTTATGTATGTATAAATTCCATTACTTACTATATATATCTTATATTTTATATGCATATATTACTCATGCATTTATTTACTTTTATTTATATGTCAACTTACTGCATTAGTTTGATTTGCGTAACTGCATATGCCGTATTTATTCACATACTCGCCACAGTAGCGTTGAGGCCGCACAACAGAGCGCTTAGACAGCATCTCTTGCCTTACGTTTGTACGTTCAGCGCCTTTCCTCTCAGTGTGCCTCCACGTCTCTCGGGCGCTTACCCACAATGCCTCCTTCTCAGACTCTGTTGTTATTTTCTCACCTCCTGTCCACTTTTAGACGTCCCTCCGTTGAAGACGACTCTCGGCGCGCCTCCCACCCCTTAACTCACACTCGCTCTTCCTCTTTTGTCGCATCACCAAAGCCAAACTGTCCAATCTGACTGGACACACAGACCTCAGTGTTTTATAGGTTTATCTGTATATATTTATAATATAGTGCCTTATCTAGCAAATGGCAAAAACAAAGCCAGAAGAGGAGAAGGTGCTTTCTGTAGCTCCTCTCATACACAAGAATGCAGCTCTGCATAGATTAGGAAATGAAATAATACAATAATAAAAATACAAGACATCCTTCAAAATAAATAGTAAAATCCAGGGCCTCGGGTGGGTGACATGTTCAAGTGAGGCAGACCACAGGTCCCCTACATGAAAACTTCTGTGGTTTTTATTTAGGAACTGAAGTTATTGACCTGTGAGGACGTTTGGTAAATTTAAAATGCTTCAGAAACTTCAATCTGGAGTCTTGTGTTGACTTGTTTTGGTGCAGGTGCCCCCCAGGATCCTGATGGCCCACATGATACATCTGACGCTACGAACATAAAAGGAATTATAAACGGGACAAATTTAAAGGGTGGCTTGTCGAAAGTTTCTTCAAATCTCTCTCATTGTTAGCCCAGCAGAACTTTATTAGTAAAAATCCATCGATATTTCTGTAAGTCAAAAAAACAACTCATACAATCAGAAGAAATCGATTAATTCACAAAAAAACATTCAGTTTGGAAGTTTAAGTAATAAGTGACTAATCAATGAAGAGAGAAATCAATCACACAGCGGGGGCGGCGGACCCCTGACACGTCTGTACCCCAACACACACCCCCTAAGTGACCATTTCAAATTGGCCCTGCGGGGTTTGTGTGTGAGTGGGCCTTGCGATGGGCCGATGCTGCTAGGACAGGCTCCGGACCCCCATGGGTTTGAGGGGGTCAACCCATCAGTCAGTAATCAAACAGAGAGAAAACAAAGAGACAAGGACAAATTATAAATCCATCAATCAATCCGAAATGTCAGATTAGTGAACAAAACCTGCAAATAATTAATAAACCGAGGAGAACACGAATCAATAATCTACTGGATGAGCGCCCACTCCGCCGATGATGGAGCAGACACGGTCAGCAATCAACCGAGTATGGCATCTGTAAAACGAGCTGTGCGGTCCACCGCCGCACCGTCCAGTTCAGGGTCACCTGGCCACAGCAGGTCTCACGCATGACTGGGGACACCGGTCAGTGACACCGCTGGTCAGTTCAGAGTCACCAGCAGTGTTTAGAATGTGGGAGGAAAACCAGAACATCCAGAGAAACTCGTCATCCAATTATATCAGCAGCAATCTAAATATAGCGCCTTTCACTTCTAACTACCTACATTATACAGTATAGTGCCTTTGACAACTAGCTATATATTATATAGTACCATTCACTTCTAACTGTCTACAGTATATGGTGCCTTTCACAGCAAGCTATATATTAGTTAGATGTAAAAGACAATATATAATGTTTGATGTTAAAGGCACTATATATCTACTTTATTTAATGCCTTTCATAACTAACTATATTCTCTATAATCCATTTACTATACAATTCTTTTCACTAGCTGTCTAGTAAATATTTAGTGCCTTTTATATCTGTCTGTAATACACAACACCTCTCTAACTATCCATCCATCTATCCGTTATCCAACCCGCTATATCCTATATATACAGGGTCACGGGGGTCTGCTGGAGCCAGTCCCAGTCAACACAGGGCGCAAGGCAGGAAACAAACCCTGGGCAGGGTGCCAGCCCACCGCAGGGCACACACACACCAAGCACACACATTAGGGACAATTTAGGATCGCCAATGAACCTCACCTGCATGTCTTTGGACTGTGGGAGGAAACTCAGGCAGACACGGGGAGAACATGCAAACTCCACACAGGGAGGACCCGGGAAGTGAACCCAGACGGGTCTCCTAACTGTGAGGCAGCAGCGCTACCCACTGCGCCACCGTGCCGCCCCGAAGATATATGTATTGCGTAATTACAACAGTTATTTGTTTTTTTATGTATTATGTATTTTCTTATGTGTTTTGTAGAAAGAACCCCCAAGAGGCATGACCACCCTGACGTCACTGCTGTTGGGACCACCCTCAGTCTTTATGCTGAAGTTGAGCGGGTGCTCCTGGCAGAGGTTCATTGAGATCTTGTGAGTATTGTTTAGATCTCTTCATTTTTTTGTGGGTGCTGACATGTGGACTTGTTAGCACCCTTTGCTATTTTTCTTTTGTTTGCCATTTTTATTCTTCTTTTGTATAATCAGTTCCATATTTAAAATGATTTTTTATGCCCTGTGTCATTTTGAGCCAGAGGTTTACAGTCTTCCTCTCTCTTGAAGATTATTTTTGTGTTTATTGAATACTTAAAGTATTTTTAACATTTTAAAGCCTGTACCTCATTCTGGGCCCCACAGGCTTGAAAACCCCCTCTTAAGTTTGGGGTCTGGCAGGCTAGTGAAGTCCTGGTTAGGTTTTTTTTTTTTTTTTGGCCTGTCTGCCCCTGTGAAAGGGAAGATCTACAGGACGGTAGTGAGACCAGCTGTGTTATATGGGCTGGAGACGGTGGCACAGGAGACAGAGCTGGAGGTAGCAGAGTTAAAGAAGCTAAGGTCTGCATTGGGTGTGACGAGGATGGACAGGATGAGAAATGAGGACATTAGAGGGTCAGCTCAGGTTGGATGGTTGGGAGACAAAGTGACAGAGGCAAAATGGCATTGTTTTGGACATGTGAGGAGGAGAGATGAGGAGTATACTGGGAGAAGGATGCTAAGGGTAGAGGTGACAGGGAAGAGGAAAAGAGGAAGACCTAAGAGAAGGTTTATGGATGTGGTGAGAGAGGACAACCAGGTGATGGGTGTGACAGAACAAGATGACAAGGACAGAAAGATATGGAAGAAGATGATCCATTGTGGCGACCCCTAACAGGAGCAGCCGAATGAAGAAGAAGAAGATTGTTTGGCTGCTTATTAAGGAAAAAGAAACAACTAAGGGGTCCGAGTCACGTCAATTAAAACGAAAGCAAAAGAAGTTAATTAGCAGCAAAAACTGGTCACTGATGAAGAAGATGGTTAGAAAGAAAACCTGCAGCCACTGCAGCCCACCAGGCCCAGAATTCAACACCCATGATGAAGAAGATGCCTGAAGAAGAGACCCGTGTTGCATATGTGTAGTTAGCCAGTAAATGGTGCGTTTTTACTTCTCATCTCATCCATCATGGCGAAGACAGCGCAGCAGCCTACTACTCCTAAAGACTGAAGTCAATGGGCGCTCTGCTCCAACTGCAGCATACGACCCACTAGCGAGACCACGTCTGGAGTGCGGTGTGAAGTTCAGGTCACCACAGGGTGCACTGGAGGGTGTGAAGAGCAGAGAAGGGCAGGGCAGTGCCAGGACTGAAGGACATGTCCTGCTGTGACTGCATGGAGATCTCATCGAGGTCCTAAAAGGCGTCAAGGAGACCCAGCAGAATCCCTTCAGCTTAACGGTGAATTCCTTACTTGGAGGTCGCCCGTTTTTAGGAAGCTCCTCTTTACGCAGAGAGTTGTGGGACTCTGGAACAAACTAGTGAGGCATGAAGTTGAAGCAGAAACCCTGGGAATCTTCAACAAGGGTCTGGAAGAGAGATTCGGGGGGGCAGCTTAGCTGTGAGCTCAACAAACCAGCAGGCCCACTGCCAGGGGGGACAAACGGGATTCTGGTCCGGGGCCCTAATGGAAGGGGGCCCCTTCACTCTTGATTTTTTTGGCATGTGGGGGGAAGGCAGAGGGGCCCACACGTACCCAGTTGTCTGGGGCCCAAGTATTTCTGGTGGCGGGCCTGAAACCAGCGACAAATGCACTGGAGGGTCTCCTGCCGTCTGTCAACTTTTGAAAGTTCTCGTGTTCTAAATTCTGCACCAGGATGTCGGTGAGGTGTTCTTGTCCGTAAAACGACTAACTTGGCCCCCACATTTTCTGTGCTGCCGTGCTGGTGCAGCTTTACCCAAATAAATGTGCCAAGTCCAAAAGCAGGTCCTCTGTTTTCTGAGCTACTTACTCCGGTTTGGCAACCTGCGGCCTTTTGGGAACATATTATGGAATGAATGGACTGAAAGAAAGAGACGGTCATTAGAAGGATTAGGTGCCTTTCAGATCCGAACAAAATGCATCAAAGTTCCAGCGCGGGCAGGCCCCTCCCCCCACCGGTAGTGCCGCCTGGCCTGGCACGAGGTGCTCTTCAAGTGAATGAACCGCCGCGTCGCCTCGGGCCATGTCTCTCCTCTTTTGTTGCCTCTCGGTCTGATCTGCTCCAGATGTCAAGGTGCTAATTATAGCCGCTAATAGCGACTAAAGAACTCGTTCCGATTACTTTGACACTCCCTGCCCTGCTTGGTGCCCCCTTCCTACCCCATCTTAGGCCCTTAATTGGTTAGGGAAAAAAAAAAAAAAGGCCCTGCCTGCCTGCCTGCCCACTCCGCTCTCACAGATGGGCAGCAATGAGAGTGCAGCTCGACATGGCAACAGTAGACACTGCGGGCTTCGGCTTTAAATAACAAGATAAATGGAGACCACATGGTAAGATAATACAGGAATTAGGTGCTTGGAGGATTGCGCCTCTTGTTCTGCTCGCCCTGGGAGGAGGCGCTGGGCACTCAGGCATGAAGGAAGCGCAGCACCTACAGTACATGCTGGGCCCACTTTCATTTTCTTTGGAGAGTCTCGGAATAAAACAGGCAGCTTACAGGCTGGAGACTGCAGGAGTCGGGCGGCTCAGCGTACGCCTGTCGAGCGGGGAGGCGAACCTCTGCAGATACGCAACACACCTCTGACCGGCAGAGAGAGTTGGGCATGAAAGGCACTATATGATATTAGAACAGTGCTGACACATGCGTACATCAGGCAGAGATGAGCCTGGACCCAAGTGTCAAGCGGGCATTACATCACCAGTGGCAGGGGCACCTATAGGAAGCGCAGGCCTGCAAAGTAGCATGCTGTGTGGCCACTGCAAAGAGCCATGTAACGAACAGGGAAGCCATCCATGGTGGCACTCAATGATGAACGTCAAAGGCACCGTGTAACGGAGAGGTGCATGTGAGATGTAATACTGGGTATGACAGATGAGAGGCGCTAGATGACTGAGAGGAGGGTCCATGTCAAAGGCGCTCTATGATGGACAGGTACAGTAGGTTAGGTGAGAAAGATCAGATAGGCGCTGTAAGGTATGAAAGGCATAACACGGTAGAGCTGTCATCGTGAAAGGCACCATACATATAAAGGGAAACGGTACAACTGGCTAGATGTGAAGGGCGCAATGTGATACACAGGGAAATGTGAAAAGCATTACATAATGACAGGGAGGTGTGAAAGGCACTATATATTAGATAGATATTGATCACTGGATATGAAAGACACTATATGAGGGAAAGGTACAAGTGGAAAATATAATATTAAATTGATCACTAGATGTCTGAGAACTGCATAACAGGAACACATATAAATCACTATGTGATAGAGAAACGTGAAAGGCACTATAAAACTGACAGGTAGATGTTGAAAGGTGCCATATTAGATTGTGAAAGGACACTACATACAGTAACAATTATTCATCACTAGGTGTCAAAAGTACTGCATAACTGATACATGTGGAAGGCTCTTTATAATGGACAGACAGATGTGCAATGTAATATCTTACATTGATTGGTGAGGGTGAAAGGCACTATACATCCATCCATCCATTATACAACCTGCTATATCCTAACTACAGGGTCATGGGGGTCTGCTGGAGCCAACACAGGGCACAAGGCAGCAAACAAACCCTGGGCAGGGCGACCCAGCCCACCGCAGAGGCACTATACAATACACAGATAAGTAATTGTGAATGATGATCTGTTAAAATGATCGCTAGAAGTCAAAGGCTCTAGGAAAGAAAAATATGAGACACTATATTAGATAAATGTGAAAGTCACAATTTAATGAATGAAGAAGTATGAAAGGCACTATATAATGAACAGATACAGGTGAAAGGAACTATTAGATTGACACATGTGAAAGGGATTACATCAGATTGATTTCTTGATATGAAATGAAATATGTGACAGGTAGATCCATCCATCCATCCATCTATTATCCAACCCGCTATATCCTAACTACAGGGTTACAGGGGTCTGCTGGAGCCAACACAGGGCGCAAGGCAGGAAATAAACCCCAGGCAGAGCACCAGCCCACCGCAGGGCATAGATACTTTTTAAAGGCACTATATAATATAAAGGCAGGTAGATGTAAAAAGTGCTATATTGTGCTGATCACAAGATTTGAAAGGTGCTGCACTACAGACAAATAAATATGACAGATGTTTTATTCAATTGATCACTAGATGTCAGGCTCTATAAAAGAGACAAATGTGAGTGGCATTATATGACAGATGGATACTTAAGGCATCACGACATGATTGACAGGTTGATCTGAAAGGTGCCATATAACAGATCAATCTATCTATCTATCTATCTATCTATTAAAGGCATTGACAGATTTTACCCTCTGGTAACCTGACATATGTGAAGTAAGGGGAAGCAGCCCACCCAGAACGGGACGCCGGTTCTTCTCCGTACACACACCCCGACACTATGAGGTTCCGTTTTTGATTCCTTTCCATCCCATTGTCGAGTGGGCCGCGTGTGATTTTCCCCGTGTCGTATATGCATGAGCTGCGTCTTTTTTCCCTGTGACGCTATCATAGAACAGCGAGCTCGCCGTGTGCAGACGGATTTTTGACGTTTTCCTGCGTGTGACTGTATCGCCCTGCGTCGTCACGTCTATTGCCAGCTTTTTATTTGCGGATTCCGTTTCATTGGTTTTGAGGGTGTGTGTCTGTTAGTTGCTCCTGCTGATGATTTTTTTTTTATCCTTCCCCGTCGTTTCCGCGGAGCGGTTTTGGAACACGAAGAGCGGAGTCTCTGCACGGCCATTCAAGCCTCCCTCATCCGATTGTAGCACAAATAAGTAGGCATCAGAAAAGGGGCGTGGCCAGCAATGCATTTCGGAGAGAATGTGCAGGAACCCTCATCTCGTCATTGGAAGGGTCACAAGTTTTACTTGGGTGGCTTGGCATTCTAAACCCAAAATCCCAACACGCAAACAGCCAAACCTGAGACCTGATATGACCATCCATGGGGCGTATTGACTTCGTTTTATTGTGTGAAAATAAACGTTTTTAAAAAGTTCTCGTTACCTGGTAACCTGGCAAATTAAACATTCATCCATCCATTATCCAACCCGCTATATCCTAATTACAGGGTCACGGGGGTCTGCTGGAGCCAATCCCAGCCAGCACAGGGCGCAAGGCAGGAAACAAACCCTGGGCAGGACGCCAGCCCACCACAGAAATTAAACATTTAATACCAAAACAGAGATTAATTTACACGGACGTCTACGGTACACATCAATTGCAAGACAAGTTTTCGTTTTTGGACGTCCTTGCGTTACTTCGGAGAGGTGCGCGAATAAACGCGGGAATAACAGGACAGCTGATAACGGGTAGGGAGTTTCGAATCCACGTCCTCCTACAACTGTATAGCGCCATGTCACGTCTGTCAAGACTCCTTCATTTTATTTGACTTGCATCTATTTGTCCTTTCGGATACATTTACGTTTATCCTAATTACCTGACACCTTTATTAAAGGCGCGACTTACATTTGAGATTACAGTTAGTTCAGTTTCTTTTGTTTTATCCCAGTCGGAGTCCAGGCAGGTGAATTGACTTCCTCAGGGTCACACAGTATCAGTGGCGAGCCAACACAGGGCACAAGGCAGGGCGCTCGCACACACTCACGCACACACACACACACACACACACACACACACACACACACACACACCACGCACACACTAGGGACAATTTAGGATCGCCAATGCACCTCACCTGCATGTCTTTGGACTGTGGGAGGAAACCCACAGAGACACGGGGCGAACATGCAAACTCCACGCAGGGAGGACCCGGGAAGCGAACCCAGACGGTTCTCCTAACTGCGAGGCAACAGCGCTACCCACTGCGCCACCATGCCGCCCTTATGAAATACAACTGTTTACATTTTTTTCTTCCAGTTTGGAGCCCAGCAGGTGAAGCGACTTCCTCAGAGTCACACAGTGTCACTGGTGGGATTTCAACCCACGGCCTCAGGATTTGAATTCCAAAATGTTAACCACTGCGCCACATTGCTTACAAAAGCAATACATTCTGTACATTGCAAATGATCTGTAGTCATATTTGTATTTATATGTAAAGCATTGTGATTAGCAGTATTGGAGCGTTTTCCTGGTGCATTAGAATAGTTTCCCACATGAGGTGAATGAATCTGGTATTGCCCTGCTCCTCCGCGGATGTGGATTGAACTGGAAAGGAATCCAAGGATAAACCTTATTAGTGACAAATAAACAAATAAATAAATAAATTTATTATTATTATTATTATTATTATTATTATTATTATTATTATTGTTATTATTATTATTATTGTTGTTGTTGTTGTTGTTAATAATAATAATAATGATCAATGCATTTAGATCGTCTTACAAATCATTGACAAGATAAAATAAATCTAATATTTTACTTTTGGAACACACGAGTTAAACGAAAAGCATTCATTTCAAGTGTAATAATTTGGTTAAAATGTTTGCATTAAAGACGCGCATGTTCCTTTTGCATAAATCTTTAGTTTTATTAACTGTTAGAATTAAATTACTCATAAAATTATTTCCACAATGGCGTTTGTTTTGTAAATTTTAATTGCAGCATAACATTGATAACCAATTATTATTATTTTTGTTTTATTCCGATACCTTTTTCACCGAAGGGATTAAACATCGAAACGCGCGAGATTAAATGAAGATGAAGCGACTGTGAGCTGAAGGAACGGACAAACCTGCGGGAGCGCGCACTCACAAGGCGCCACAGACGTGCCTGGTGGTCCACTCCAGAAATAAGGTCGCGAATTAATTCACGTTATTCCCCCACAAACGAAATACCGCTGTTGAAAAGTATATTGTGTAATATTTAGGGGATCGTTTTTTATAAATGATTTTCAATTTAGCATTTTACATTTACATTTTAAGTAGTCATCCCTAAATATTTTATGTATTTATTTGATTGATTGATTGATTGATTGATTAATTAAAGGTATATAAATAATGGGCGTATAAAGCTGTTATTCCCAAAATCTACTCCAAGCTGCAGCGGTGAAGTCGGGCGGCAGGTGCGGTTAACGGAGTGACGCGTTTGGATCGCAGACTCAGAAGACGCACCGAGTTGACCGGCGGTGTTCGCCTCACCTCGGAGCCCCTTGTCAAATACCCTTTGATTATTCCCATGGAGTTCAAGTCTCCTTCCATTTTGGATGACTGTGTGCTGCTGTTGGTGTAAAGTTCTTTGTTTTCTGTTTCTTTTCACTAATCGTTTGGTTGTTCGCTGCCTCTTTAAACCCTTCAGTTTCACATTGCGCTATTAAAATGCACTTTTCAGATTTATTTTAAATAAGTATTACTGCTGCGCCATAGGACTTTATGAGATGTGGACGCCGCCTTGTACTTTCCGGCCTGAGTCGATGGATCTGTGAATGTCAGCCAAGACAAGCAAATCATAAAAGCAAACCCAAAGCTGTTATAATTTGGATTCAGGAACAGTTAGAACAACCGTAAATCAAATTCGGAAAGTCGGCTTTCCAGATTGTGTGAGGGGAGCGCCAAATCCTAAAACGATGGTATTTAATCATAAAGCTGATGTATGAATCTATTGGTAATAATAATGATAATTAGGAGGGAGTTTCCTCGGGCATAACCTTGTAAATAAATCTAAAACAGTCTTGTCGAAGGGTCCCTTTTGCATTGATTTTAATTTTAAATCAAACTTGATTGGCGCGTCGCACTCAAAAATAAAGCAGCGACGTCGTAGGGGAACCGTTTGGTGCTCAAAAGATCCATCGACATGAAGACTTCAAAAATGACGTGTCGGTCTGTGGGGGGCTCCATAAATCGCCTTGACTAGAGGACCCCGATTTAAGTGAAATGACAGTGGGTTCCTGATTTTAGCACATCTCCTGTCGTTGTTCTGCTTTCTATATTAAAGATTTTCGTGGTTTCCTCCTTTAAAAAGCTCAAAGCACCGATCATGTAATCACAGAATGAAATGTCAAGCAACGGAGCTACGAGGAGCCACACGGCCCCCTAACAGCCGTTTCAGGACCCTCGCTTCAAGTGTCTAACGGCGTCAAAAATCAGAACACGCCAAGGTTATACCACGGTGATGACAATTAAAACGAAATATGCTATTACGTGCTAACGTTTCCTTGTTAAATATTACCGAAAAATTACTTTTTTTTCTTTGCAGATTAAATAACTCGTAGAGTTCGTTTGGGCGTGGATTTGAACCCGTGTCTGCGTTATTCGCTTCTGCTCTCCTAAAGCGGATGACTCGTCCCTGTTTTGTGTTCAATTACAGAAGGGAAGGGAAATACTGAACACGTCGGCATCGGGCTGAGGCTTTACGAAAGGAAGAGAAAAACCAAAATAATTCTCTCCATTTAGACACCAGTGAGCTGCGCAATTGGTGCGGCATTCGGATATCAGCAAAGTGGGGGGAGCGGGGGGGGGGGGGGGGGTGTAAAATAGACGGATGGGGTGAAGAACTTTCTACCTGTCAGTGAGCCTTAAAATCTCCAAATCTCAACATGGTGGGGATGCGCGCTGGTTCTGTTTGAGCTTTGCTTTCAATTAATATCGATAAACAGCAATAATAATAATAAGAAGAAGAAGAAACAAAACAACAATGGAGCAGAAACAGCAATGCGATCAGTAAATGAGGGCCAAAGTTTAGTCCTGTAGAGCCATTCTGAACTCGGGTCAGAGACAATTCACGTCCGTGTTTATCTATCCTGCCTACTATACCAACTTATTTCTATCTATCTATCTATCTATCTATCTATCTATCTATCTATCTATC
>JANRMT010062834.1:64297293-64329040 GCA_026402145.1 Polypterus bichir lapradei | reverse complement strand
ATCTATCTATCTATCTATCTATCTATCTATCTATCTATCTATCTATCTATCTATCACACTTCATCTCCCCTGGTCTTGGTCTGTGTCCCAAAGTGATTCTCTTAATCCCAGCTTTGGAGGAACATCTCCCAGTGGTACCTGAATGGTAATTAGGGATTCATGGCCGTTTGGAAGGAAGGGCAGTTCACACTTCATTCACGAGTGTCTCTTTAAACAGGCAAACAGGGCTTGCTTGGGTGAAATCTGTTTTGTGGACTAAAGAGCTTATTTCCCAGTGTTTGCTTATAACGATTCATGGTAGGTGGCACAAACACTTTGGTTTGTTTTTTCTGTGTGTGTGTGTGAAGGCAGCGTTGCAATGAATTCTTCTGAAGTGAATTCAAAGGGGACGCGTCAGTAATCTGTTCAGACTTTACAATTCTGTCTCAAATTGTGCGACAATCTGAGAATAGCGGGACAGAGGGCATGCTGTAAAATAAAAGACGGCAGCCTTCACTTTGTCCTTCTGTCCACCTAATTGTGCAATCGACACATTTGTGCCTTTTTTTTAATACCCAGTAGTCCTTTAGCTGACCAGCGTGAATTAATCTCACCCTAAATCAACACCGGCAGCTGTCAGAAACAACGGTAAAGAAGGAAGGAAGATCGGGTTTGCCACACACAGGAAAAATATCTGACATCTCGGAATGGGGAAAGGTTCATGTAGTATATTGTGAGACTGAACTTTTGGGGATTCCGTAGTAATAAGGAATTATGGGTATTGGGGAGCTGTTAGGAAGAACTGTAGATAATAATAATAATAATAATAAGGCTGTTGTAACGTGTACTCTGAAACAATCTTAGTAAAGGACCTGTTAAAGGTTGTCACTGTGAACCTATCTCCATCTTCTTCATTCTTTATTAGTATGATATTATTGCCTATAGATATAATCGTTCAAGCATTTGACTAAAGTGTAGAGAAGAAAAGGATGGGTTATTATGGCATTGGCAACGTTTTAATGCACAAAAAAATTTGGAACAGTTAGTTAAAAATGGCTCAACAAAATCTGTTCATGCAATAATGAGAATTAACAGAATATTAAGGTTTAAGTTGCTTTGGTATATGACAAAAGAAAAAATGTCTTTTATAAATTGGAAATTATTAAGAAGTGGGATATCTCAAATTCACATTTCACCTTCACCCTTACGTAATTATAATTTTTACTTACTGAATATTAGGGTTACGTTTGCTGTGGTATACGAAGAAACAAAACAGCATTTTATAAATGGAAAAGTGATTTGAAAGCATGTTAAATGTCCCAAATTGGCATTCTGCTGCAAGCTTACACTGGTAAATCGTCACATTTATCATTTATACACTCAGAAAACTAAGGTTACATTTATTGTGTCATCATGATACCAAATTAAAATCAATCATCTATGCATCTACTGTATATTCCTAAACCACGCATGCAGGGCAGGGCAGGGCAGGGCTATGGGGAAACTGGAGCCTACACAAGCAAACATTGGGCACAGTGGACGTGGCGCCAGCCCACCACAGCGTGAACACCCAGAGGCCAATTTAACAACAGCAAACTCATCTGAGCTGCGCGTCTGTGGAAGGCAAACAGAGCGCCCAACATTAAAACAATCTGGATGAGAACGGGCCGAGAAAGAAAGCCCGCTAGTCCTCGCCACTTAACTCTTCTTAAATAACATCAAGTCGAGTTTTGAAGGTCCCTAACGTCTTACTGTCTACCACACTAGTTGGTCGCCTATTCCAAGTGTCTATCGTTCTTTGTGTAAAGAAAAACTTCTTAATGTTTGTATGAAATTTCCCCTTCACAAGTTTCCAACTGTGTCCCCGTGTTCTTGATGATCTCATTTTAAAGTCATCGTCCTGATCCACTGGACTAACTCCTCTCATACTTTTGCACACTTCAGTCAGGTCTCCTCTTCATCTCTGTGAAGGCTCAGCTCTTTGAATCTTCACTCATCCCCTGTAGCCCCCTGTAATCAGCCTCGTCGCTCTTCTCTGGACCTTCTCTAGTGCTGTTATGTCTTTATGGAGACCAAAACTCCACCCAGTATCCCAGATGAGGCCTCACCAGTGTGTTATAAAGACTTGAACAGAACCTCCTGTGACTTGTACTTCACATGTCAAGGCGCTATATAACCTGACATTCTGTTAGCCTTCTTAATGGCTTCTGCACACTGTCTGGTAGGTGATATCTTAGAGTCCACTATGACTCCTCAATCCTTCTCATGAGGCGTACTTTCAATTTCTTCTCATTTTAAAGTCACCGTCTCGATCCACTGGACTAACTCCTCTTCATCATTTTAAACACTTCAGTCAGGTCTCCTCTTCATCTCATGTAAAGGCTCAGCTCTTTGAATCTTCCCTCATAACTCATCCCCTGTAGCCTTCAATCAGCCTCGTCGCTCTTCTCTGGACCTTCTCTAGTGCTGCTATGTCTTTGTGGAGACCCAAAGTGCACACAGGACTCCAGATGAGGCCTCACCAGTGTGTTATGAAGGTTGAGCAGAACCTCTTGTGACTTGTACTCCACACATCAAGGCGCTATATAACCTGACAGTCTGTTTGCTTTCTTAATGGCTTCTCAACACTGTCTGTCAGTTGATAGTGTCAAGTCCACTACGACTCCTAAATCCTTCTCATTAGGTGGATTTTTGATTTATAGACCTCTCATTGTGTATTCAGCCTTTACATTTTTACTTCCTATGTGTAATTCTTTACAATTACGCCATCATCCACAAATCTGCCCAGCCCTGTCTACTGACCAAGTCCCTCTGTGATGATTCAGCACATTCTTAATGATCTGTCAATCTTCCTATCTTTTATTTTTGGCAAACTTGACCAGCTTGTTCTTTATATTCCTACATAAATCATTTACATATATTAAAAATAGCAGCAGCCCCAGCACTGCCCCCTGCTGGCCACCCCTCTTAACGTCACCCAATTCTGATGAGGTTCCTCACACCATCACCATCTGCTTCCTGTTTCTGAGCCAATTCTGCACCCATCTACACACCACACCCTGAACTGCCACTTCTTTTAGTTTGATGCCCATCTGTCATGTGGCACCTTATCAACTGCTTTCTGAAAGTCCACCTCAATAATTTTGTATGCAACACAGTATTATGATGCTGAGCCCCACTGCTTATCTTGCTGAGCCCTGGAATACACGGTGAAACATTTCTAGACTTCGTCCTGTTCTTACCCAACACAGTACTGAAGTATCGGTTAATGCCCGAGTCACCTCACGTATAGATTACTGTAATTCTATTCTAGCTGGCATCCCACAAAAACGTATCCATCGCTTACAACTTCTTCAAAATTCTGCTGCCAGGATAATAACCTGCTGTTCTAAATCCACTGAACATGTCACACCGACTCTCTCTCAACTTCACTGACTCCCTGTTAACTAGTGAATACGACACACAATACCGTGCTGAACATTTAAAGCTCTCCACAACCTCACTGATCTCCTCCAGACTGGCACTCCTCTCGCTCACTCAGATCCTGTAATTTGAGGGGATTCAGTCTGGCAATGTGGTGCCGCCTTAGTTTGTGGAAGACATGAGCACTAAATGATGGCTGTCAATTTCAAACTGTGTTTCCTCGATGTCTGAACCAGTCTCAGCCCGAACAAACTGACTGATCAAAGATAGTTTGCCCTAATGTCGACTGTCGGATCACACGCTCAGCTACGTTGAACACCTTGACTGGACCCTCAGAAGGAGTCATCAAACCTCCTTTGTTTGTTAATGTGAGCGAGTGGTAGCTTTGATCATATGATGGCGGTACAGCATCTGTTACCAAACTAGCATGGCACACGTCACGGGACAGCTTTCTCAAAATCCCGACTAAGGGCTACCTTAGGAGTATAGGAACCTAATCAAGGACTTTGTTAAATGGTGCGACCCAAACCACCTACACCTGAACACCAGCAAAACCAAGGAGCTGCTGGTGGATTTCAGGAGGATCAGGACCCTCATGGACCCCGTGATCATCAGAGGTGACTGTGCAGAGGGTGCAGACCTAGAAATACCTGGGAGTGCAGCTGGATGATAAATTGGACTGGACTGCCAATACTGGTGGTCTGTGCAAGAGAGGACAAAGCCGACTATACTTCATTAGAAGGCTGGCGTCCTGCAACATCTGCAATAAGATGCTGCAGATGTTCTATCAGACGGTTGTGGAGAGCGCCATCTTCTACACGGTGGTGTGCTGGGGAGGCAGCATAAAGAAGAGGGACGCATCATGCCTGGACAAACTGGTGAGGAAGGCAGGCTCTATTGTAGGCACGGAGCTGGACAGTTTGACATCCGTGGCAGAGCGATGGGCACTGAGCAGGCTCCTGTCAATCATGGAGAATCCACTGAACAGGATCATCTCCAGACAGAGGAGCAGCTTCAGCGACAGACTGCTGTCACCGTCCTGCTCCACTGACAGACTGAGGAGACCCCACACTATGCGACTCTTCAATTCCACCTGGTGGGGGTAAACGTTAACATCATACAAAGTTATTGTCTGTTATACCTGCATTGTTATCACTCTTTAATTTAATATTATTCTGATCAGTATGCTGCTGCTGCTGGAGTATGGAGATTTTACCTTGGGATTAATAAAGTATCTATCTATCTATCTATCTATCTATCTACCTGACCTCCCACTGCTTCCTGAGGTGGATTTCTTTGGTAAACCTTCAGAGTTTGAGAAATGTTAACAGCTAACAACAATCTACATAGTTAGTGACTAAATACGTTTAGCCAAGATGTTGTTTGGAGGCTCACTTGAGCGCATAAATGCATAGCTTTGCTAGCTTAGCCTGGCGTAGTTAAAGTTAAGATTATAAAACAGGATTTTCTAATGGCCAAATATAACCAAAACAATTGTTCAACTTTACCTATGAAATGTAATCCCTGTGATCTGGTTTGGAGCGCATAGCGGTCTGCACAATCCCAAGAGCATCATAATCCATTACTTCACTCCACAACAGTGCCACTCGCAATATGGCAGCGACGTTGACGTACGATGCTGCTGGTCATGTGGTGTCTAGTAATTCAATGTCTATGGTTCTGGCCCCGATGTCCTCACTTCCGGTTTCCAACCCCAATTAACCTCACTTCTGGTTTCCTGTCCCCGATGGCCTCACTTCCTCTGCTCTCCCTTAAAACCGCCATCTTTGCCTCCTAGTGTCACTTCTGTTTTGGACTCGTTTCTGTACACAATGTACTCCCAATTTAACTCTTTCGCAGCCAGGAAAAAATGATACGGGTGGCTGCCCCAAGCCTTTTTTTTCAGCTCTATTGTCTCATCTCTGACACTGCATATACAAATATATCAAGAACAGTACAGGACATTAGGACGGATATTCTTTTTAACTGGATTTGTTCATTACATAAGTAGGAGATGGGTAATCTGCGGTGGGCTGGTGCCCTGCCCGGGGTTTGTTTCCTGCCTTGCGCCCTGTGTTGGCTGGGATTGGCTCCAGCAGACCCCTGTGACCCTGCAGTTAGGATATAGCGGGTTGGAGAATGGAGGGATGGAGATGGGTAATTCCTGCCTGATGCTTGGCAGGAGGGGCTGTTTATTTGGTTTGTATGTCCTTTAGGTTTAAAATAAAGAAAACAAAAAATCACATTGCCATCAACATAATTGGACAAATTGGGAATCTGACATTTTATTCATTTAATTTTATTTTCCAGCCTAGTGTGGTCATTCACTGGATTCCTAATCCAAGTTCTGCATTTTCTGCGTTTTGTATTAAAGCCTGCGTTTGACGCCCTATTCACGCCGGTCAGTGCTTTCAGCCCATCAACGGCGTCTTCTTCCGTGACTTGCATTGTGGGCGATGTCACTTAACAAAGTATGCGTCTCCCTGGCAAGTGTGTCCTATTGCTTAGTATCCATTTGATTTACACCCCGGCCCACTTTGAAGTTAAATCCTATCTTCATCGCGTTGTTTTTCATTAACTCTTAGCTCCACACCATGAATATCCATCGATCCTTCTACTTTATGGGATTATCCCCTTTTGAAAACGGCTTTAGCAGAGGTTTTATTTTGCCGAGCGCTGAAAGGAGATTCTTTGCTCTGCCTCTCTCTGAATTTCTCACACAAACACGTCAATGAAGATCCCCAGCGTCTCCCGGTTGATCTCGCTGAGCCCTTGAATACACACGGACCCACCTGCTGGATGGCGACTTGCCATTCACTCTTTTCCACTGAAGACAAAGACATGTCAAGTTACTTTCACTTTCTCCTGCTTTCGTCAAGAGTAATTAACTTTCCTGCTTGATTCTTCACGCTGGTCGGCCCAGTGCTGGGTGATGTCTTTCTTTCTTTCTTTCTTTCTTCTTTGTTTTCAAAGATAAAAACAATGTGAAAATGAAGACATTCCGATGTATAACTAGTAAAGATGTTTTTCATGTAAAATATAAAATTAAATGAAGCAATTTTGCTATTGGACACAAATTTAACATTTGTACTTCATTACCACTTGGGGTGATTTGTAAAACTCTAAATAGTTTTTGCCACTGAAAAACATTAAAAGGTGCAATGAAAGAAAAGTTTTATTCTTGAGCTTTGACAGCTCAGTTTTACACTTTAATGTCCTCACAGTAGCATTAAGAGCTCATCAGGAGTGGCGAGTTATAATTTCACGTTCAGCTACTTGGCGCTCCACTTGGGGGCTTTGGGTTAGAAAAATGAAACGTTTTCTGATTCTTATTACAAATGTTTATTCATTTAAAGGCAAATGGGACAAAAGTCTGTTTAAATTGAAAGGTAATGATCTTACCTGTCACGTAATGGCCCTTTGATACGTTTCATTAATTTGTATCACTTTCAAAACGTTAAAAGTCTTTTATCAAATATTAGCAAAATACCCGCGCTTCGCAGCGGAGAAGTATCGTGTTAAAGAAGTTATGAAAAAGAAAAGGTAACATTTTAAAAATAACGTAACATGATTGTCAATGTAATTGTTTTGTCACTGTTATGCGTGTTGCTGTCATCAAGGATTTAATTATCATTATTTCTTTCAGTCAGGTTCGTATTTGGAGGACGTGTTGTGTTCAAGTTACATTCCGTGTTTGTCAACCGTTGTAAAGATAACAGGTTTCATTCATCGAAGTGTTCACTACCCAAATCGCTACTCGTGAATCTAAGATGTTTAAAAGGCATTCCTGGTATTAATTTGTGGATTTTTCTGTGAGTATTTGGCGGCAGCGTCACGAAGTTGTTTCCGTGTAGCTGCATCAGAAAATGTAGCACGACGTCTGACACGCCTCCTTTTTACTGTTTTCTCACAGCTTGGATTGCCGCTGACGGACGGCCTTATATGGGCAGGCAGTCAATTACGTGGGAGGCGTGGTGATCGGGGACGCAACTCCTCCTCACATGGCGACCGAGCTGCAGGCTATGGCCGGTATACAGTATACGAAAGTAGGTTCCAGTTATGACCGTTACGCGTAGAAATGAAACCTGCTTAACTTTTGTAAGGAAGCTGTAAGGAATGAGCCTGCCAAATTTCAGCCTTCTACCTACACGGGAAGTTGGAGAATTAGTGACGAATCAGTCAGTGAGTGAGGGCTTTGCCTTTTATTAGTATAGACATTAATTCAACAAATTTAACAATCTTACAATTAATCAGATGTGATACGATATTAATGGACACCCATTTAAGTGTGTGGACTATACATTCAATGTGTGGATTGTAACACCCGGGGAAATCGGACTATCGACCTACTGTATGCAAACGTTAAAGACGCACACAGCGCCACCCCGCAGATCATAACCTGGTTCTGCTTCAGCCTCCCTACAAACCAAGAGTGAAGGCACTACCTACAACCACACGCTCATTCAGGAAGAGGTCCCCTGAGGCAGAGCAGACTCTGAGAGACTGGAACTACAGACTGGGATATCCTGCAGGCGTCACATAGTGAGAACATTGAGGAGGTTGTTGACTGCACTACTGACTACATCAACTTCTGTATGGACATTGTAGTTCCAGTAAGAAGAGTGCGCTGCTACGCTAACAACAAGCCATGGATTACAAGTGACATCAAGGAAGAAAAGGGCTTTTAAAGGCGGTGATCAGCATGAGCTCAAGAGCGTGCAGAAGGAACTCCGAGTCCAGCTCAGGGCGGCGAAGGAGCAGTACAGGAGAAAGCTGGAGCAGAAGAACAACAGCATGAAGGAAGTGTGGGATGGGATGAAGATCATCACTGGCTGCAGCTCAAAGCAGGGTGCCACCATCGAGAGAGACGTGGAGAGAGCAAACCAAATGAACAACTTCTTTAACAGGTTTGACCACCCTAACCCACTCTCACCTCGGAGTACTGCACCCTCCACCCATCCTTCTGCTGATACCAGCATAGGAGAGACATCCCCACCAACAATTACAGCAGCCCAGATGAGCAGAGAGCTGAGGAGACTTCATGCCAGCAAAGCAGCGGGTCCAGATGGAGTATCGCCACGACTGCTGAAGGCCTGTGTGCTGGAGCTGGGGAGTCCACTACAGCACATCTTCAACCTGAGCCTGGAACAGGGGACAGTCCTGAGGCTTTGGAAAACATCTTGTATCACCCCAGTCCCAAAGGTATCACGTCCTAGTGAGCTGAATGACTTCCGGCCTGTCGCTCTGACATCACATGTGATGAAGACCATGGAGCGACTGCTGCTTTACCACCTGAGGCCACAGGTCCGCCACGCCTTCGACCCTCTGCAGCTCGCATACCAGGAGAAGGTGGGAGCAGAGGATGCCAACATCTATATGCTACACCAATCCCTCTCCCACTTGGACAGAGGCAGTGGTGCTGTAAGAATTATGTTTCTGGACTTCTCTAGCGCCTTCAACACCATCCAACCTCTGCTCCTTAGGGACAAGATGACTGAGATGGGAGGAGATTCACACCTGGTGCCATGGATCGTGGACTATTTTACAGACAGACCTCAATATGTGCGTCTTGGGAACTGCAGGTCTGACATTGTGGTCAGCAGCACAGGAGCTCCACAGGGGACTGGACTTTCTCCGGTCCTGTTCAGCCAACATACATCGGACTTCAATACAACTCGGAGTCCTGCCACGTGCAAAAGTTCACTGACGACACGGCTATGGTGGGCTGCATCAGGAGTGGGCAGGAGGAGGAGTATAGGAACCCAATCAAGGACTTTGTTAAATGGTGCGACTCAAACCACCTACAACTGAACACCAGCAAAACCAAGGAGCTGGTGGTGGATTTTAGGAGGCCCAGGCCCCTCATGGACCTCGTGATCATCAGAGGTGACTGTGCAGAGAGTACAGACCTATAAATACCTGGGAGTGCAGCTGGATGATAAACTGGACTGGACTGCCAATACTGATGATCTGTGCAAGAGAGGACAGAGCCGACTATACTTCCTTAGAAGGCTGGCGTCCTTCAACATCTGCAATAAGATGCTGCAGATGTTCTATCAGACGGTTGTGGCGAGCGCCCTCTTCTACGCGGTGGTGTGCTGGGGAGGCAGCATAAAGAAGAGGGACGCCTCACGCCTGGACAAACTGGTGAGGAAGGCAGGCTCTATTGTAGGCACAGAGCTGGACAGTTTGACATCCGTGGCAGAGCGACGGGCGCTGAGCAGACTCCTGTCAATCATGGAGAATCCACTGAACAGGATCATCTCCAGACAGAGGAGCAGCTTCAGCGACAGACTGCTGTCACCGACCGTACCCAACTGTCAGTATTTGTCACTTTGAGGAAGATTTAAAAATACTATAAAAATACATTTTTAATTCATTTTAATTTGACCGAGACTAGGGTTTGTGTCCCAGGTGCTCCCTGTGTGGAGTTTGCAAGATGCCATCCAGCAGGTGGGTCTGTAGATGTGGAGGCCTGATGTTGAGGGGTGTGGTCTTTGAGGTCATGATACTATGGGGCGGTATGAAGCTCAGGACAATGTGCTTCCTGGTCAGGTGAGATTTCACATAGACACAATGATAAACTCTCAGATTATTTGCTGGAATTTTAGTGAACTGCTCTTGGGCTTTGCCAGTTGACAAAGAATTTTGTTCTTATGTTTGGGCTTTGGTGAAATTGGACACGGATTTCAGGCTAAGATGTTTCTTCTCATTTATTGGCAGCAAGAAACAGTTTCATCTGAGACAGTTGCTATTTCACAGATCAAAGGCGGAGGGACATTTGGCACCATCAAAGTTCCAATCATCATACGAGGGAACAAGTTTAAAAGCACAGAAAGTCTGCGGCTAATGATATACTTCTGCAGAAAGCCACTCCGGGATGTCCTGTTCACTTCATCCTTCATTGTGTGAACTGAACAACTCAGTTTCTAAGCTCATACAGCATCTAGGACCAGTGCAGCGGGCATCTTGGTTCAGTGCCACTATAGTCGGCTGCAGCATTAAGCTTGTTGTGCAGTCCTCCTTTAATCTGACTGCCTTATAAAAATGGCATTGAGAACATGGAGACACATACACATTAGGAATGTTACTTCATATTGAGGATTAATGAATTTGAAATGTACCAAACAAAATTAAAACCATTTCTGAAAACATGTCTCCCTTCGTCACAATACTCTTACGCCAGCACTCCACAAGCTTCCCGACTGATTTCATTAAAGAGGTTCTTCATTTGAGGGTAAATCCTACTGTAGCCACATCAATCTTCACCTCTTCGTCATCACCTTGATGAAAAAAGGCCGTTCAGCTCAACTATCTCACCAGTGCTACCCATCCTGCTTCCCCAAAACTGTTATTTATTTTTTTTGTTTGTTCTTGAGGTTACACGTCAAAGATTTACATCATGTCAAGCTTTCAACACCCAACATTCAAATCCAACATTTGCTACTGTGTCAAGTTACATGTATGGTCATTAAATGATTGTTGGCATGTTGGCATGTTGTGGAGGCTCATCGTTAAGGGGTGTGGTCTTGGAGGTCATGACCTATGACTCAACAGTGGGATGGTATAAAGGTCGGGACAACATGCTTCCTGGCCAGCTGAGATTTCAGACAGAAACAAACTTGAATTTTTGGGTACTGCCCTTGGGCTTTGCCAGTTGACAGAGAATTTTGTTTGGCCTTAGGTGAAAGAGGGCTACATTTCATCTTCTGCTCTCATACATTTCCTTCTAGGCAGGACATAAATAGCATCAAGTCAAGATGTGAAGGTCCATCAAGTTCTACCACACCATTTGGTCACTCATTTCATGTGCCTGTGGTTCTGTTTGTGTGAACTTTTGTAAAATGTTTTTAATACGTTTCCATCTGTGTTTTTGCTGAACTCATGTTAAAGCACCTGCTGGAATCAACTGGACTGATTCCATTCGTAATTTAAAAAATTTTAACTCACGTCACCTGTTAGTATCCATTTCTTCCATTATGGCTCTGCTGTCCCGGAGACCGTTGGCCGATTGCATCTTCCCACTTCTCATCTTTAGTTGATATGTTGCCACACTTGTCTAACCATTTCCGAACATCTGTGCCCACTTGAGCGATGTTCTAGTCAGTTCGTGTAATATATTGTTTTGCAATTCTCCTGGCATTAACTGATACAATCGAAATGTCTGTTTAGGACCAAACAATTGTGAAATAAGGAAAGTCTTTGCGTTTAAAGTAAATTGACAAAGTTGAATATTTTTAGAGTCTTGCATTTCGAAAGTGAACAGCCAATGGCTCAATGGAGATTGAAAATAGCAGTGGTGACAAGGGGGCATCCTTGTCTAGTACTGCATTACAGTTTGAAGTAGTCGGAATTAATGTTAATTCAAAGTTACGCTTCTGGAATGGCATACAGTAGTTTGATCCATGCATGGATCTTCATGCCAAACCCAAATTTATGCAAAGTGGTGAACAGGTAATCCCATTCAATCATATCAAATGCTTTTTCGGCATCCAAAGATAAGAAGATCTCCGGAGTGTTAGACTTTGTGGGTGAATATATTACATTAAATATCCATTGAAGATTGGAAGCCAAAAGTCTGCCTTTAATAAATCCGGTTTGGTCTTGTGATATTACAGAAAGGAAGCTCTTTCTCAATCCTTCTAGCTAGGACTTTGGAGAGTGTGTTAACATCATTATTCAGAAGTGAGATTGGTCTGTATGATGCACATTGTAATAAGTCCTTATTTATCTTAGGAAAAATGTTAAGTAATGCTTGGCGAAAAGTTTAAGGTAGAATTTCTTTTGTCTCTGGCTAAATGTTGCTTATAAGAGGGGAGCTAACTTAACTGAATTTTATTTATAAAATTCAGCAGGTTAGCCATCAGGACCTGCTGCTTTCCCACTCTGAAGTGAGTTTATAGCGTCTAGTAATTCTGATAATGGGTCATTTTTTTGACTAACGCGTATCTCCCAGTCCTTTTCATTTTTTCTTACTGTGACTCCTGAGTTAGTATCGCTCAGGTAAAGCATTATCCCCACACAGCATGCATAAATGGATAAGAACGTCAGCTCCATTAGTTCCTTCATGCCACAACACTTTGGTGTAAATGGACAGACGGGCAGCCACACTTCCGAACACTGACAGTGAGATGAACAGCGGCAGACAGGGTTGGCTCTACCATACAGGTATACAATACAATACAATTTATTTTTTGTATAGCCCAAAATCACACAAGTAATGCCGCAATGGGCTTTAACAGGCCCTGCCTCTTGACAGCCCACCAGCCTTGACTCTCTAAGAAGACAAAGAAAACACCCTAGTAGGGAAAAAAATGGAAGAAACCTCGGAAATGGCAGTCCAAAGAGAGACCCCTTTCCAGGTAGGTTAGGCGTGCAGCGGGTGTCAAAAAGAAAAAGGGGGTCAATACAACACAATACAATACACAGAACAGAACAAATCTTTAATACAGTATTTTATTTTCAATAAATTTGCAAAAACCTCAAGTAAACTTTTTTCACGTTGTCATTCTGGGGTGTTGTGTGTAGAATTCTGAGGAAAAAAAATGAATTGAATCCATTTTGGAATAAGACTGTAACATAACAAAATGTGGAAAAAGTGATGCGCTGTAAGTATGACGTGACTTGACCGTCTCGCGGGATGTGAAACTGTCTCTCTGCCTCTCTTCAAAAGGTCACATTTCATCCCAAGATTTTTTTTTTAACATAGAGATATATTTTCTTATTTAGGTAGAGGTATACAGCATACGTGCAGTTATTATATTATTGATTCATCCTCTCGTGATCGGTCTGATTGTGCTGTTGTCTTGTCCTGGAGGACGTTATTTAGTCTAACTGTGTGCCTTAGTGTTTATGGTTGAGATGACAATAAAGATCTAGTTGACTTGTATGACAGGAACAATGCCCGGACAATCCATCAGAACATGGATCTTAATTATATGTGATATGGGTTATTAGGTGTAAAAAATTAAAAAGTGATGTATGACATCAGCCCAGAAAGCAAAAATATTATTTTCAGGGAACAAAGTTACTAACAAAATGGGAGTCGTCAAACATTTCTAATAGGAAATACTACACAAAAATCTGATAAAGTTTGAAAGGGCAGTCTAAAAAGGAAAATCTAAATCAGGGGTCTCACAACAAGCCATGGAATTAATGAACGAGTTTAAGGAACGACAAGGCTCGGCGCCTCATTGAGCAGCTCGTTGGAGTGAAATTGGTTGGAGTTTGAGGCCCTGACTTAGGTGGTCTTCTGTTGGCTCCCTCACTTCAAATTTCATTTCTGTTTGCGTGGCTTTTAAGGAAAGAAATGAAGCAGAGGAATGATGAAGAAATTCAGCGGAAAAAATCTTAAAAATCAAGTCAATTAAAAAGACAGGAAAAGGAGTTAATTAGCAGCAAAAACAGGTCACCAGTTAAGAAAAAGGTCAGAATGCAAACCTGCAGCTTGAGTGGTTTGAGACCGCTGGTCTAAATCAATGTCATTGCTGCTGAATTATCCATCCATCCATCCATTATCCTAACTAGAGGGTCACGGGGGTCTGCAGGAGCCAATCTCAGCCAACGATGGGCGCAAGGCAGGAAACAAACCCCGAGCAGGGTGCCAGCCCACCGCAGCTGCTGAATTATTGGAAGAAGATTATTTTCTTCATTGCTTACTCTTTAACTGTATTGTTATATAGAATCGTCGATGACTGCATGACACACGCTTTTCAGGGATGTGGGAGGAAAATGAGACAATCTGGAAAACAATTCATACAGACTTGTGGTGAAAACGTGACACGGGCCAAGATCTGAACCCAGAAGGAGTGAGGCAGTGGTGCTGGTCAGTGGGTCACCAAGCCCCAGAACGACCAGGACCATCGTAAGACCACCACAATTTAAATGCACAAATGTGCTCTCCGGTCCTTATTCGTGTCGTTACCCAGCACTAAAGATATCATTTGGCGTATTTCAGCTCCCAGCTGTTGTTGTACCCTGCTGGCCTCTCCGACTCCCATGCTATACTTTTCAATTAATTGACAAATACAATTAGCCAAGGCTGGCAGGCTGACTCGCACCTCCTGTTCATCTGTTTCTGGTGTGACACCTCATACTGGCTCAGCGTGTTAGGCATGGCTGTTAGTTCATTTCTGTGCTCTAAAGTGTATGTTTTGAACCGATTAGATTTCAAGTCTGTGCCAGTTGGGGCCGCTCCATATGGTTTGCTGCTGATGCTGTTTACACTTGTCACTTCCAGCTAATGTGTCAATCAACAATCTGTGGCGGCCTTTCACGATAGGTGCCCTCCGGGTTGTCGCTTGTGCGGACAGATATTTTATTTAGGAAGTCATGCTTAAAAAAAAAAAAGAATGGCAAGCGGCACACAAGCACAGGCAAAATGAGCACCAATGTGTACAGTTCAATTGTAAGAAAAGCTATAGAAATGCCAGCATTAAAAAGTCATTTGTTCTCACCCAGAATAGTATTGCGCCAGCTTAACAAGTTCTATATTCCAACATAAATAAGAAGCCACTTTTACTTTAAATGACAAAATCTATCCATCTCATTATTAAAACTTTGTGCCCCAGCACTGGCCCAGCCAGTCCATCACTGGCAATCATTTAAAATTGGAGTCGGGCAGCAGAATGGCACAGAGGTAGCACTGTTGCCTTGCAGTAAGGCAGCGTTTCTCAACCTTTAAGTATTTGTGACCCGAGTTTTCATAACAGTTTTAATTGCGGCCCCCCTAAGGTTTTTTTGAAAGGACCCCACTAATACCAATTTGTTCTTTTTTAATTAATGACATATCATAGATGCATATTTTATTATACCTACTTAACTTTTATCGACATTTATCTAACTCTAGTTTTATTTTACTAGTATCAGAATGTAGTTTAAGTTCATTTGTTTTGATTTCAATAGATGTATTTTTCATATTTTCGATTCTTGTTTTCTTTATTTCACATCTTCACACCCCCCAGTTTGAGAACCACTGCACTAAGGAGACCTGTTGGCATCTGCTTCCTCTCACACTCCAAACACATGCAGGTTAAGGGCATTGCTCATGCTCAACTGGCCTGTGTGTGCGTTTGCCCTGTGATGGACTGGCACCCCGTTCCTGTCTTACGCCCTGTGATGGCTGGGATTGGCCCCTTGCTCCCCAGTGACCCTGGTCTGGATTAAGTGGGTGAGAAGATAACAACATACTGGAAAATCAGCCCATCGACATGTCAGAGAGCGACTGTGGACGAAATGCCAGTCCATCACAGACGTTCCCAGGAAAACTAATCACGGATGGTAAGCAATAAACCTTTTGCTATTTTTCATGTTTTTCCCCGTGTTTATTTTTGACACACATAAGGTGTATTCGAATTGAAACGGCGAATGACAGATTTAATGAGCAGTGACTGGCAGCTTTAGGGGTAAAGAGCCTCTCAAATCCAACGAAGATGGAGAAGGCAGATGGACAGATCATAAGAGTGCTCCATGATAGACAGAATGACTTATTTATATTTTAAACAGAATTATATTGAAATAACATCAAAACAACAGAAACAGTGTAACATTTAAAACTTTTCTCCTCACATTTTACCACTAGACAGTCATTTGCGCTGCACATCATGATCATTTACACCCTGAATATCTGAAAATACATCTGCTCATGGCACGTAAATTCAGCCTTCCGTCTCTTATGGGTGAACACCTGAACCAAGTCTCAGTGGTTAGTCCGTTTCTTTGTTTTTTTTTACATTTTATTAATTTTATTGTAATCATTCCATACAAATAGATCGATTTTTACAAACAAATCGACCCCCACCCCTGAGACATAGAGCTTGGCCAACGGAGAAAAACCTAAACTGATGAGTTTAATAGGGCCATAGGGATGAATGGAGAAGAAACAGAAATGCGGAGAGAATTGCTTCCTCGGTGCTTGAAGAGCTTATTCTAAAATATCATCGATTAGATCCTGCCAGGTTTTGAAAAAGTTCTGCACAGATCCTCTAACTGAGAATTTAATTTTTTCCAATTTCAAACATTAAATAACATCAGTTACCCGCTGACTTAACAGAGGAGAGTTAGGATTCTACCAGTTTAGCAGAATAAGTCTGCGTGCCAATAGTGTAGTGAAGGCAATCACAGTTTGTTTGTCCTTCTCCACTTGAAGCCCCTCGGTGAGCCCACCAAACACAGCTGTTAGTGGGTTAGGAGGGATTGTGACCCCCAGGCTCTCTGAAAGGCACCTCAAAATTTTGGTCCAGAATGACGTTACTTTGGTGCACACGGCCCAAAACATGTGACCCAGTGAGGCTGGAGCTCGATTGCAGCATTCGCAGGTTGGCTCTCACCTTGGAAACATTTTGGGGAGTTTTAGGCGAGACACATGTGCTCGATATATAATTTTCGTGGAATTAATGAATGAGTTTAAGGAACGACAAGACTCGGCGCCCGATTAAGCAACTGGTTGGAGTGAAACTGAGTGAAACATTCAGCTGATGTCACTGAGGAAACGAGCCGACTTGTGTAGATGGGCTACAGCAGGGGTTCCCATCTCCGGTCCTGGAGGACCACAGTGGCTTTTTAATTAGTGACCTTTCTGCTAATTGACTTCATTTAAATTCATTTTATTTGACTTGCTCTTGAAGATTCAGACCCCTTAATTGCTCTTCAAGCAACAGTGAGATACAAAATGAGCCCAAACATGACCAGCAAACTGTGTCCATCATACAATATCTGAAAATAAAGAAACATGAAGGTCTCAGGAAGGCTGATCTGCTCAGGTCACCAAAACATTTCGGACGCGTCTGCTATGGCGCAACACGGGCAGCCACAAGCCGTGGAATTAATGAACGAGTTTAAGGAACGACGAGGCTCGGCGCCTCATTGAGCAGCTCGTTGGAGTGAAATTGGTTGGAGTTTGAGGCCCTGACTTAGATTTCTGTTGGCTCCCTAACTTCAAATTTCATTTCTGTTTGCGTGGCTTTTAAGGAAAGAAATGAAGCAGAGGAACGATGAAGAAATTCAGGGGAACAAATCTTAAAAATCAAGTCAATTAAAAAGACAGGAAAAGGAGTTAATTAGCAGCAAAAACAGGTCACCCGGCCCAAAACATGTGACCCAGTGAGGCTGGAGCTCGACTGCGGAGTTCACAGGTTGGCTCTCACCCTGGAAACATTTTGGAGAGTTTTAGGCTCAAAATATAATTTTAAGTTGAATAATTGTATGCTTTGTGCACATGGAGCTCGAGTGAATTCTCTGCATTGCTACTTTCCACTCCGTTTCTGATATATTGATTAACAGATCTTTTTCCCAGTGTCCTCTTGGATCTTTGAAAGGGAGGGACTGTAAAATGATTTTATATATTGCAGAGATGCTGTCTGAGTCCTCCAAATGGAGTAATATTTTGAAAGGTGTGAGATGAGGAAAATCAGGCAGGTTCAGTTTAACAAAGTTTCTAATTTGAAGATAGTGAAAGAAATGTGTGGCTGGAATGTTAAATTTGGATTGTAATTGATCATAGGATGCAAAGACGTTGTCTTTATAAAGATCTCTAAGCAAGTTAATCCCACATTTTTTTCAGATATTAAAAACTGCGTATGTTTGCGAAGGTTGAAAGAGGTGTTCTCACACATAGAAGCTTCTCCGTCTTAAAATGCTTTCTACATTGGTTCATATTCTGAGTGAGTGAAGCACAAGTGGGTTGTTAGTGTGTTGCCGATAACTCGCATTTATTGGGGCACAGAGCAGGGAATTTAAAGAAGTACTGCAGGATTTTACTTCTATTGTGGACCAGGCCTGTGTCTGTTCTTCTATTTGTGTTCAGGTTTTTATAGTTTGTATGTTTGCTGCCCAGAAATAAAACTGGAAGTCAGGTGGAGCCATGCCGCCTTCTGCCTTTGGTCTTTGTAGGGCCGCTCTTTGTAAATGTGGATGTTTCAAGTTCCAAATAAATGAAGTTATGGTTGAACCTAATTTATTTTCTTCAAAAATGATTTATTGATGTGTATTGGAATGTTTTGAAATAAAAAAGGAGCTTGGGAAGAATATTCATCTTAACAGCGTTAATTCTTCCAGCTAGAGTGAGATGAAGGGCTGACCATCTATGCAAGTCTTGCTTCATTTTTTCCATACAGACGGCGACATTTTGTTGATAAAGAGCTTTATGTTTACTTGTGATGTTGACCCCGAGGTATTTAAACTGATCTGCAATGATAAAAGGGAAGGCGTCTAATCTAATAGTGTGGGCTTGAGAATTCACTGGAAGGAGTACACTTTTACTCAAATGAATTCTGAGACCAGAGATTTCTTGAATTTCTGTGAGTGCTGTTAAGACTGCAGGCTAGTGGTTAGTCCGTTTCTAAACAGGTTTTTACAACTTTAGGGACTTTCAAAACTCAACGTGATGATATTTTGGAATATATAAGTTGGTGATTCCCAACGTGGGGTGCAATTTGATTTTTTTAGGGTGTGTAACAAGGCGCTATATAGGCGCCCGACCTGACACAGACTCACACCGGAGGCATGTATAAAACCAAACTGATTTTATTGTTCTTCACCCTTGGGGCATGTCTTCCCCGTGACCCCCACAGGCACAAAGCAATAAAGCAAAACACCACAACGCTCTCTTTGGCGTCACCACCACTCCTCCTCCTCCCGACTCTGGCCATTGAGTGGTGGCTGCTGGCCCCTTTTATAGTCCACCCGGAAGTGCTCCAGGTGGTTGACTGCCGAGGTGTGGCGAATACACTGCCCATACGGGCTCAGGAGTGCCAGCTGCAGCACCCTCTGGCGGCGCCTGCGGGACCCAACAGGGCTTGCACCCAACTCCAATTCCCATGGAGCCCTGCGGGAAACCGAGGCACTGCTCCAACCCAGGGGGGCTGCCATCTAGCGTCCAGGGGGAGGTATTGCAAAGTCCATGACCGTCCCCCCTGAACATATAGCGATGGGGCGTCCCAGCCGGTCATGGACCCTGGCTGTGCACCACAGGGGGCAATTTCGAGAATTTAGGTACGTTAAACAATTTATAAAATGGAAAAAACAGAAATTCACTGTTAAAAATGATAGAAAAAAAGAAATCA
Source organism: Polypterus bichir lapradei (assembly GCA_026402145.1). Classification (NCBI taxonomy): domain Eukaryota; kingdom Metazoa; phylum Chordata; class Cladistia; order Polypteriformes; family Polypteridae; genus Polypterus; species Polypterus bichir. The sequence goes on along the minus strand of JANRMT010062834.1, from coordinate 64,309,577 downwards.
TTTTTATTTTTTGCAGAGACACTTATATATTTATATAAACATAGAAGGGATGGTGAAGAATCCTTTAATTTATGATTTTACAACCAGCTTGGGTTTTTCTAGTTAGAAATCATTTTTACCACTAAAATAATATGAATTGTAACAATGAGGCGGCACGGTGGCGCAGTGGGTAGCAGTTAGGAGACCCGACTGGGTTCACTTCCCGGGGCCTCCCTGCTTGGAGTTTGCATGTTCTCCCCGTGTTGGGAGTTTCCTCCCACAGTCCAAAGACATGCAGGTGGGGTGCATTGGTGATTCTAAATTGTCCCATGTGTGTGTGCCCTGTGGTGGGCTGGGGCCCTGCCCAGGGTTTGTTTCCTGCCTTGTCCCCTGTGTTGGCTGAGATTGGCTCCAGCAGACTCCCGTGACCCTGTAGTTAGGATATAGCGGGTTGGATAATGGATGGATAGATAGATAGATAGATAGATAGATAGATAGATAGATAGATGTGAAAGGCACTATATGATAGACAGATAGATAGATAGATAGACAGATAGATAGATAGATAGATAGATATGAAAGGCACTATATAATAGATAGATAGATGTGAAAAGCACTATATGATAGGATAGATAGATAGATGTGAAAGGCACTCTATGATAGATAGATAGATAGATAGATGTGAAAGGCACTATATGATAGATAGATAGATAGATAGATAGATAGATGTGAAAGGCACTATATAATAGATAGATAGATAGATAGATAGGGGCAGCACGGTGGCGCAGTGGGTAGCGCTGCTGCCTCACAGTAAGGAGACCCGTCTGGGTTCGCTTCCCGGGTCTTCCCTGCGTGGAGTTTGCATGTTCTCCCCGTGTCTGCCTGGGTTTCCTCCCACAGTCTAAAGACATGCAGGTTGGATGCATTGGCGATCCTAAATTGTCCCTAGTGTGTGGTGTGTGCCCCGCCCGGGGTTTGTTTCCTGCCTTGCGCCCTGTGTTGGCTGGGATTGGCTCCAGCAGACCCCCGTGACCCTGTAGTTAGGATATAGCGGGTTGGACGATGGATGGCTGGATGGATTTCTTAGTGATTTCTTTGTCAGCACTTCAATTCTCCTTTCCCTCTTTTGTTTCCATGTTCTTTGTTTAGAACAAATGATATGACATTATGGGCTTCCTCCACGTGAGGAGTTCACTTTTTGAATAGGTAATAATAAGTATAAAGTATATGTTACAGTGGGGGACATCATGATTTTAGAGAGGCCTAGGCGGGGCATTACCAATAAAAGGTTGTGAAGCACTGGTATAAGTGGACAGGACTGGCGAGCTTTGCTGTCCTCGTCCAGATTGTTCTAATGAAAGGCACTACTGTGTATAACAGACAGGCAGGAATTCATCTTTTGCCCGTTCACAGTACGTGGCGCCGATCTCACCTAAATCATCGATCCTTTCATCAGTAAGCTGACCTTCATTGCACATACCGTCCCTTAAATCCTCACAGACTAACACAATAGGGGGGTGAACACATTTTCACACTCTTGCCCCGGCCACAGGTGCGACTCGGAGAGTGCAGATCGGTTTCTAGCGCAGCTAATTAATCAGTGCCGAGCTCGGAGTTGCAGGGTGTAAGGTGACTCCTTTTATGCAAAGCGAGACTAATTGCACGACTTAAGGGGACGGTGAAATTAAGAACTGCAGATGCTTGTCGGAGCTACAAGGGAACACCAAAGCGCTGAAGATAAACATGCCTGACGTGTCTGTAGCCGCTCAGTTTGCCATTTGATTCTGTAAATACTGGAGTGGCGTGTTACATAATGAGACTCTTCACTTTAATACGTGCACATTTGATTATTAGTCGCAGCGATTGTGTTTTTTTGCAGTGGCATCTCCATTAGACATTTTCTGAGCTCTGTAGCCACACTTACGTGGTTTCACAGTAAAATAAAACACCAAACAGTACATCCATTATTCTTCCTATAAGCAAACGAGCAGAGCAGATCTGAATAAGGGTCAGAAGACGGAATGTTAGTGGGCACCCAAGCCAAGTTCATTAACCAGAAGATCAAATCAATTAGTCACCAAGCCCAATCGAAACCAAAAATCCATAGCAATTAACTCAGTAACCAGGAAACACTAAACTAAAAGCACTCACAATCTCAAAGGATTTATTCATAATCTCGGATAACCACGAATTTCCGGTCCAGTATTCCCAGTGTTGCGCGTGTGTGTGCGTGGGAGACGGCTTAGCGGCTTGGTCGATGGCAATTCTCCTCTGAGACAGGAGGTGACGCAGGGTGATGAAGATCTCTCCGTTTCTCCCTCTGCAGAAAGGAAGACTGACTGCTGCTCCACCTCTGATGTCACTTCCAGGATCGTCCACCTGGACCCGCCTCTTCCCCCCCAGAATGCCTCATGAGCGGAAAAGCCACCATCTTTGGTGGTTCACCTGAACGACACAGAAGATTTGTTCTGCGTTTTTTTCCCCACACATTCTTTAAATCCGTTGTTTTAATTATTGGGGGATGCCACACGGTGCCCCAAAACACTGGCAATGCATGGCTTTCTCTTGACACTAGCAATGCTGTGGCAACAGATCTACAAAATGGATGCCCTCGAAAATCTCAAAACAGTTATGCAGGAAATATTCCTAAACTTTCATACGATGCTTACCTTTTTATTTCAGTGCACTGTTGTCATTTATGGATTTTTTTTTTTTTACTTCACGGGTCCTTCTGGTGTAATTATTAATTCTGTGCTTTGTGTGTGGACAATTGTCATAAATTATTCATAATTTTGTTTACTGTAATGCCAAAATGTGTTTTTCATGGTTTCTGCCATTTTGTGACCTCTTCATGGTTTTTAGGAGCAAAGTCACATTTTAGTGAATGATGTCCTCTGCTGTCTTCACTATCCTTTGCAGGCCCTTGTGGTCAGATATGTTGCAATTGCCATCATACCAGACCGTGATGCAGCTGGTCAGGACGCTCTCAATGATGCCTCTGTAGAACATGGTGAGGATGGAAGGGAGAAGACCTGCTCGCTTCAGCCGCCTCAGGAAGTTTTATCTCTGCTGGGCTTTCTTGATTAGTGATGAGGTGTTATGTGTCCACATAAGTTCCTCAGGAACTTGGTACTCCTAACAGTCGTCACCGTTGATGCTGAGTGGGATGTGTGCAGGATGTGACTTTCTGAAGTCCACGATTATCTCTTTTGTCTTGTCGACATTGAGAGATAGATTGTTGTCTTCACACCATGAGGACAGCCGTTCCACCTCATCTCTGTATGCTGTGAACAACAGTGTAGGTGTCATATCCATGGGTTTCAAACTTGGCAAAAAGGGTGTGAGGCCACAAAAATGTGGCACAAGCAGCCCAGGATTTGCACTGACCTGCCTTAATGTACCCTCAACCCTAGGCAGTCAATTCCCAACTACTACCTTGAAGGCCTTGGCCTGCTCAGGCCCAAAATGGAGAGCTGGCTTTAAGAATTTAAAAATATTACAAAAGTCCCATAAGTATACAAAAAATGCCCTACAAGGTAGAGGGCAATGATAAATCTTTACAAATGAAGGACTTATCAAATAATCAAAAAAAGGATAAACTAGAAATAGGCAAAAAAAAAAAGGTCTGAAAAGGTGAATGAATCCCAATAAGTAATCCAGTCAACAGCAGTCCCAAAACACAAGCACAAACTCCCGAAACAAGAAGGAATCAGCAAGACCTGCAATACTCACAAGAAATCCCACACAAACTTAATGACCCACTGCCGAGGTCCTCTACCCCAGCCCCCTCACTCAATACTCACCTCCTGGGGCTCCACACAGAAGACACACAGAATGAATGAATGATTGAATGCACATTTAAAAAGAGTACAGTAGATAAATATCAGATAATTAACATAAGTTTTATAAAAATGTGAAATAATAATTCAAAAATAATACAAACAACACAGAATATAACGTGACAATAGGCCTCATGTACCCAAATCAGCCTGGCCCCAAACATAAGTAGTTGGTATGTGATAGTCCGTATTGATGTGCATTTTATGGTTTATTGTCATTTCTTAATTACTTTATATATCTTGTTGTGTCTTTGTTAGTGTTGCTTATAATCTGATAATTACAGTATGTTCTGTACTTTGTAGGTGGAGCCCCAGGAGGCGGGGCCATCCTGACATCACCACTCCTTAGGCCCTCCCTCTGCCTGTCATGTTTTTGATGAGCGGTTCTTAACCAAATCCTAATGAGACCTCCTCAAAGGTAACGGAGGAGCAGGTCCTCAGAGTGGGAAACTAGCAAATATAGTTAAATGGCTAATAAAATTAGCAAAAAGCCCCACAAGTTAAGGGTCCATCAACCATCGGTTTGTAAACCAAAAAATAGCAAAGATTTAATTTTTCCAAAATTCTATGTAACACAAAAAAAGTTCAGAGGCGTGCAAAAGACCGAGGGGGGGGGGGGGGGTTACTTGTCCTAACATGACACGCAATCCACTGATGAGCAAGTCCTTCTTCTTCATCTTTCACCTGCTCCTCTTAGGGGTCGCCACAGCAGATCATCTGTTTCCATATCTTTCCGTCCTCGTCATCTTGCTCTGTCACACTCATCACCTTCATGTCCTCTCTCACCACATCCATAAACCTCCTTTTAGGCCTTTCTCTTCTCCTCCTCCCTGACAGCCCTATCCTTAGCACCCTCCTCTCATTATACCCCTCATCTCTCCAAACCAACACCATCTCGCCTCTCTGACTTTGTCTCCCAACCGTCCCACCTGAGCTGACCCTCTAATGTCCTCATTTCTAATCCTGTCCATCCTCGTCACACCCAATGCAAATCTTACCATCTTTAACTCTGCCACCTCCAGCTCTGTCTCCTGTGCCACCGTCTCCAGCCAATATGACACAGCTGGTCTCACTAGTGTCCTGTAGACCTTCCCTGTCACTCTTGCTGATACCCGTTTGTCACAAATCACTCCTGACACTCTTCTCCACCCACTCCACCCTGCCTGTACTCTCTTCTTCACTTCTCTTCCACAATCCCCATTACTCTGTGCTGTTGATCCCAAGTATTTAAACTCCTCCACCTTCACCAACTCTACCCTCCTCATCCTCACCGTTCCACTGACCTCCCTCTCATTCGCACACATGTATTCTGTCTTGGTGGTCCTACCGACCTCTCCAGGGTCCAAAAATCATAGTCCACAGGGACTCCTGACTAAAGAGAAGAGTAGAACCAGAGTTAGGGGTTTAAAAAGAAAAAAAAATCTCCAGAGAATCAACAATAAACTACGACGACAGGAGAACTCGCCAACACCACCACGTGCATTCAATGGGGCTGCTAGCTTTTTTGTTTTTTTTGTTCTTTATTTCACCTTATACAATTTCTCGTATTAGGAATTTGTTAGTTTTCACATAGCCCTTGTGGTCAGAGCGCCCCTGGCACAATTGAAGGTTAAGGGTCTTGCTCAAGGGCCCAACAGAGTAGGATCTCTTTTGACAGTGATGGGGATTCGAACCGGCAACCTTCAGGATCCTTAGCCTCAGAGCCACACCTCCACCCTAATACTCAGCCTTTATAGGGGTGAGGGCAGTCCCTAGGCAGTGATGCGAAGGTGGCACACCTCTTGTGGAAACTGATGAGACATAGTAGGACAAGCAGAGGAGCACAGAAACTAAATAATCGTATTCTGTGGTATTTTCAAGAGAGGAATGTGGAAAAGAATTTGAAAAAGACAAAAGAGAACTGGCCCAAAATCAAAGAAAGATGGCATGAGGTACAAGTCACTTTATTTTTAACAAATGTTCAGATTTAGTGTGTGCGTACGTTTTGTGTTTCAATGCAATTTCCAAGAATTGACTTGTTTTGCCTAGAATGGCCGTGCGCTTCTTCGTGTTTAACGTTTCATCTCGACTCGCATGAACTGCTCAGCTGAGTGAAGGCGGATTGAAAACCTGCTGAATCACAGCCAGACAAGACTCTCGCCCCCAGACGAGCAAAAGAAGGTAATGGTGATCAACAACAGCGGATAAATGGCTTAAATGAAGCCGGAAGGAACTAATAACGGCGCGGCACTGCTCTGTGTGTTTAAGTGTAGTGCATTTATTAAGAGAGTGAGCCAGAGTGATTCAAGTGACAGAAACAGGAGCATATCGAGGAGATGCGAGACCACGAATGACACACTGGGAGGAGAGTGGGAGGGAGAACATGGTGATTAAGGCACAGAATGGGGTCTTCATGTGAAACACCGCATAACCGTAAAGCATCATGAACTCAAGTGGCTTGTGTTTCTGTAGAAAGCTAAATTTCTCTCTTGGGGACAAAAAGTTCTACCTATCTGTCTAGGGTAATGGGCTCATTAAGTGAGAAAACGGAGAAACGTAAAAATATACAGAGGTGCGTGTACTGTGGAAGAAATCAAATTTAGATATATATTAATAAAATTTTATCTTAAATTTAGAACCTCTTACTACAGATACCAGGCAGAAGATGAACCGCTCTTATTCGTCTTTCAATGTCACTTCAAGAAGAAGGCACACGGTCAGAATGGTCAAAATATCAAAGTACAGAGATCTGTTTTATAAGCAAATGAATTTACATAACAGTGTCAATCAATACGTGCATTTACTCTGATTGGTTCATCAGCTTATACCCAAAACACATATAAAATCAAAATCAATCTTATTATTATTCTAGTTCATCTTATTCCTTTGAGTTGAGCTACCGCCCTTGAAATTTCTGTGCATATAACAAGTGTCCATTCTGACTGGGTAGGACATCTGCTGATTTCTTTAGTCATCGCTTAGTCATCCTTCAGTACATTTTGTATATCATTGTTATGATTTTTTTGGATTTCTCTAGCACCTTCAACACCATCCAACCTCTGCTCCTCAGGGACAAGCTGACAGAGATGGCAGTAGATTCACACCTGGTGCCATGGATCGTGGACTATCTTACAGACAGACCTCAGTATGTGCGTCTCGGGAACTGCAGGTCTGACATTGTGGTCAGCAGCACAGGAGCGCCGCAGGGGACTGGACTTTCTCCGGTCCTGTTCAGCTAACATACATCAGACTTCCAATACAACTCGGAGTCCTGCCACGTGCAAAAGTTCACTGACAACACTGCCATCGTGGGCTGCATCAGGAGTGGGCAGGAGGAGGAGTACAGGAACCTAATCCAGGACTTTGTTAAATGGTGCGACTCAAACCACCTACAACTGAACACCAGCAAGACCAAGAAGCTGGTGGTGGATTTTAGGAGGACCAGGCCCCTCATGGACCCCGTGATCATCAGAGGTGACTGTGCAGAGGGTGCAGACCTATAAATACCTGGGAGTGCAGCTGGATGATAAACTGGACTGGACTGCCAATACTGATGCTCTGTGCAAGAGAGGACAGAGCCGACTATACTTCCTTAGGAGGATAGCGTCCTTCAACATCTGCAATAAGATGCTGCAGATGTTCAATCAGATGGTTGTGGCGAGTGCCCTCTTCTACGCGGTGGTGTGCTGGGGAGGCAGCATAAAGAAGAGGGACGCCTCACGCCTGAACAAACTGGTGAGGAAGAAAGGCTCTATTGTAGGCACGGAGCTGGACAGTTTGACATCCGTGGCAGAGCGACGGGCGCTGAGCAGACTCCTGTCAATCATGGAGAATCCACTGAACAGGATCATCTCCAGACAGAGGAGCAGCTTCAGCGACAGACTGCTGTCACCGTCCTGCTCCACTGACAGACTGAGGAGACCCCACACTATGTGACTCGGGGGGGTAAACGTTAACATTATACAAAGTTATTGTCTGTTATACCTGCATTGTTATCACTCTTTAATTTAATATTGTTTTTTATCAGTATGCTGCAGTATGTGAATTTCCCCTTGGGATTAATAAAGTATCTATCTATCTATCTATTTATCCATCTCTCTATATCTCTTTCAACAGTGGATGTCAGCTGCTACTTTAAAATGAGATCCTCAGCTAGAATATGGCGTTAAATATGAAGGAGTTGAAGTATCTTGTTGTTTTTAAATTGTCATATTTTTCTCCATTCTGTCTATTATTATGTATTCTCTTTATAAATACACCTCTGTTCCTTGTGGGTGGAGCCCCAGGAGGGTGGGGTTACGCTGATGTCACCACTCCCGAGTCGTCCCCCTGGCTATTTAGTTCAGCTCAGGAGGTTCCGGTTTAGACAATGGATGGGTGAATCCAATTAAGACATTTTCTTTTTATTATATAATTTTCATAAAGATAAAAAAAAAAAATTGCACGTTTTCTCAATGCTATTTTGTTTCTCATTAAATTGCCATCATTTTGTGGCACGACCAAAACCACGTTGTGAGGACAAACAGTTTGGACTTGCACAGCTTGTGACATTATAGTCGCCATGGCATAAAAGGTGAACCACAAGGTAACCACCATTCAATTCCAGGGCATCCAAGATTCAGATTCACGGATCTTGACTTTGCTGACGATGCTGTGATCTTCATGGAGTCAATGGGGGCTCTGATCAGGGGTCTTGAGAGACTGAGTGAGGAGGGTGAGTGTCTGGGCTTGTGAGGGTCCTGATAAAAACCCAAGAGCCAGGACTTTAATGACCTCCTGGGCACGGCCATCAGCAGTGTGTCTGTTTGCAGAGAGAGTGTCGACCTCGTCATTGAGAGGTTTACTTATCTTGGCAGTGACATTCATGTGACTCTGGTGACTCTTCTTATGATGTCAGTAGACGGATTGGGAGAGCATGGGGGGTCATGAGGTCACTGGAAAGGGGTGTGTGGCGCTCCTGATATCTGAAAAAGGATGAAGGTCCAAGTCTTTAGAGTCCTGGTGCTTCCTGTCTTGCTATATGGTTGCCAGACATGGACACTATGCAGTGACCTGAGACGAAGATTGAACTTCTTCATGTGTGTCTCTCCAGAGGGTCCTTGGGTACCGTTGGTTTGACTTTGTGTTGCCCCCGGAGTCCCGAATGAGGCACGTGACCTGCATTGTGAGGGAGCTTCAGTTACAGCACTACGGCCATGTGGAGCGATTACCCGAGGGTGATCCGCCTTGTAAGATCCTCATTGTTGGGGACCCGAGTGGCTGGGCCAGGCCAAGGGGTCGCCCACATAACACCAGACTGCGGCAGATAGAGGGTCACTTCTGGAGGGTGGGACTGGACCGCGTGTCTGCCTGAGGGGGTTGCTAACTGGGATACCAAGTTGTTTCGTCGTGTAGTGGGTGCGGCAACGCGCTGTACCAGTGCAGGCTCCCCAAGTTGACTTGACAAGATTCAGACAATGCCTGGGTGTCTGCTAAGTGCGTTTTGTTTCCTGGTTAAACTTTCTGACTACGAGCTCAGTGTCTCACTTTTAGGCTCGATAACTTTAGATGAATTACTTTGTGTTTTGACTTCTTATCCCAACCTTAAAAACTCCAGTCTGCTACTCTTTATTAAAACATCGTAATGGAGGAATTCCACCAGGTAGAAAACTGGGATCACTTCTGCTCTGCTCCTTATGGCCAGGAAGTCAAAAAATGAAAAAGTAAAACCACATCACCCGCCCTGCGCATCAGTCCACCACCAGGCACTGTAGAGTGCGACCGACCGACCGAGTGAATTACTACAAGTGGCTGACTGTCAAGTCTTGCACGTTTGCTGCACTCTGTCGGCTTGATTTTCACTCCTTTATTTTTGTAGATTAAATGAGGTCTTCCAGCCGTAGCCCTGACCCTTTAAATGTCGACTTGTACTTACTTCACAGAGCTCAATGAATATGCAACACTCCCATTCTCCAGAATCAATATAAAAGGTAATAAGTGGTTAAGTCTTCAAAAGCATTGAACACAAATCCGGACACGTTTCACTTAGACTCTGTAATATACAGTACTGGAGCAAACACGTGCAGAGACCTCCGTGCAATTTCAGGCACAATGATACCAAAAATAAAGACATGGCCTCACCAGAGCTGTGAATAGAAGAGCAGCCAAGTGCATCCCGAGGCCAGAGGGCATCTCCTGCTCCGACACGCTAAAAGATGTGAACTTCTTCAGATGTCAGCGCAGGCCCCAGGCTTGTTCCACCGCATTAATCCACTAAAAAAGAAAAACTGAATGAAGGGACGTGATAAGCGCAGTCTGCGTTCAGAGCCAGTGTTTACTAGCCGAGTACCTGGTGGTTTGTATTTCAAGCAAAAATCTGATCGAGAAAGCAAAACAATTGAGACAGTTGCTCTGCGGTTTGAATATCTCAGCACCGAGGCTCATCATTACTCTGCAGCTCATTAGAGTTCGACAACTTCAAATGCATCAATGAGGTGGAAGGTAATTCATCCATCCATCCATTAAACAACCCGCTATATCCCAACTACAGGGTCATGGGGGTCTGCTGGAGCCAATCCCAGCACACACAGGGTGCAAGACAGGAAACAAGACCCGGGCAGGGCGCCAGCCCACCGCAGGGCACATACACACATCATGGGACAATTTGGGAGGAAACCCACGCAGACACAGGGAGAACATGCAAACTCCACGCAGGGAGGACCCGGGAAACGAACCCAGACGGGTCTCCTAACTGCTACCACTGCGCCGCCTCATTGTTACAATTCATATTATTTTAGTGGTAAAAAGGATCGCCAAGTCACCTAACCTGCATGTCTTTGGACTGTGGGAGGAAACCCATGCAGACACGGGGAGAACATGCAAACTCCACGCAGGGAGGACCCGGGAAGTGAACACCCAGGTCACCTTACTGCGAGGCAGCAGCGCTACCCACTGTGCCACCATGGATGGTAATTCAGATAATGCTAAATCAAAATATTTGCAAGAATAAGGATGCAGGTCATTAGCCCGTTGAAGTCTTTATTTGTGGGTCGTGAGGCGATTGTCGCAACTCCGTCTTCTGTGACGTCATTTTGAATTTATCAAAATGAAACAACAGCCCATACAAGCAAGTCAAATTTTACAAAACTAGAGTCAAGTCAAGTGAAGTCAACCCCCAGAAACGTTTTACTTTTTCATTATGGGTTACTGAGTGTAAATTGATAGTCAATAATAGCAAATATATTCGTTTAAAATTAAATCAACAACACAATAAAGGGGTCTGAAAACACTGGATATGTGTAATGCGGATTTGCTTATTAACTTCCAGGCAACCCTCATATTATAAAGGGTCTTTCACATTTATCTACAGGGGTGGCACAGTAGCACAGTGGTAAAGACAGCAGGTGTCGCACCCCGGGGCCTCTCTGTGTGGAGTTTGCATGTTCTCCCCGTGTCTGCGTGGGTTTCCTCCATGGGCACCCACAGTCCAAACACATGCAGGTTAAGTCGACTGTTGATCCTAAACTGGCTCTGGTGTGTGGCTGAAGGTTGTATGTGGGTGTCTGTGTTTGCCCTGTGATGGACTGGCACCCTGTGCTAGCTGGGATAGGCTCCAGCAGGCCCTGTGACCCTGTTCAGAACTAAGCAGGTTAGATAATGACTGACTGACATTTATTTACGAGTGTGCAATGTCTGCTTACATGAACACACAATTAACACAAAGCACACAATACAAACACAGTCATATGACAAAGTTTGGGAACCCCTCTTAATTCTTTGGATTTGTGTTTCTCATTGGCTGAGCTTTCAAAGTAGCAACTTCCTTTTAATATCTGACATGCCTTATGAAAACAGTAGGATTTCATTAAGTTTATTGGATTAACAGAAAATATGCAATATGCATCTGAACAAAATTAGACAGGTGTATAAATGTGGGCACCCAACAGAGATATGACATCAATACTTAGTGGAGCCTCCTTTTGCTCCTTTGAGCCTCTCGACGCTGTCCTCCTATAGCCTGTGATGAGTGTCTGGATTCTGGATGGAGGTATTTCTGACCATTCTTCATACAAAATCTCTCCAGTTCAGTTCAATTTAATGGACAGCCTGCTTCAAATCATCCCATAGATTTTCAAGTCAGAGGACTGTGATGGCCATTCCAGAACATTGGACTTCTCCCTCTGCATGAATGCCTTTGTAGATTTCCAACTGTGTTTCGGGTCATTGTCTTGTTGGAATATCCAACCCCTGCGTGGCTTCGACTTTGTGACTGACGCTTGAACATTATCCTGAAGAATTTGCTGATATTGGGTTGAATTCATCCGACCCTCGACTTTAACAAGGGCCCCAGTCCCTGAACTGGCCACACAGCCCCACAGCATGATGGGACCTCCACCACATCTGACAGTAGGTAGCAGGTGTTTTTCTTGGAATGCGGTGTTCTTCTTACGCCATGCAAAGCGCTTTTTGTTCTGACCAAATAACTCCATTTGTGTCTCATCAGTCCAA
>JANRMT010062834.1:64267230-64282293 GCA_026402145.1 Polypterus bichir lapradei | reverse complement strand
TCATCCAACCAAGTGATCAGCATTGAGCAGTGACAGGCATTCAAATCGGCACAATGACAAGGGGACCCACATTTGTGCACAGCCAGTTTTTCACATTTGATTTAATTTCATAAAACTAAATACTGCGTCACTAAAAATCTTTGTTCAGAAAACACCGCAGTGCTCCTAGGAAATGACAGACACACCACTGTGATCTTTACTGTTGAAAGGAGAGTCAATTATTATGCAGGCTGAGAGGGTCACAAACTGTTTCATCTGACTGTACGTTATTGTCAGTAAATATATAAATGTCTATTTCTCAGAGTGCCTACGTGATGCAGTATAACCAAAGCTATATTTGTACACACCCAGTAGGTACCTGTCACATTCAGCAAAATAATTTTAGGAAGCAAGACATCTCAAAAAAATTGTTGTGCCGTGGAATCAGATCTTCTTCCAGAACTTGAGAGACGTGTGGTCGTAGTCAATAGGCGACTATAAAATAGCCCAGTAGGGGTGTATGGGCTTTGTCCAGAATTACAGGCCGTGTCCCAGAAACAGCGACTCCTGTAAGTCATTTCTAACATCTTCTCACATCTCTCCTAAATGATTCTACTGTTGAAGTCGTCCCCCCTGTACTCGACTATCAACTAGAAGGCTGAGTCGTGTTTTTGAAGAGGAGACCCCAACCTTGGTGTTGAATTGTCATAGGAGGGATGACCTCCCTGAAATGAACTTTTCCAAACTGACCTACCTGGAATTGGTATTCTGACTGGGACTGGTTCGTGTCTTGTGTTGAGTACTGTGGGGTTCTTGCTCCAAACTTGGCAAAGCTTATACTGTATACACATTTTCCAATTCTTTTTGTGTGCTCCAGATCTGTGCATGTTAAGTTACCTGCTAGCTTTAAATTTAAAAGGTATGAGTGACTCAGAGGATAGTGTCCTCAACTGTCACCGTGTTTAAATTTGGCTCCAGCCGTGCAGCAGGTGTGGCAGAGGCCAGTTTCGGCACTTAAGCCAAGGGTGTCAAGCTCAACCGCTGGAAGGTCAAACTGGCATTACGTGTTTAGTTCCTACAACTTTTTTCATTAGCACCCAATTCCTAGTGGACTGCATTTCAAACTCATTTTAAATGAATTGCCGTTTGAGGTTCAGAACTAAACTATCTAAAAGGTTGCTTGAGGAATCAGTACTTAATCAGCAACAATTGACTTATCATTAAGAACAATTAGGGTGGAACAAAAACCTGCAGCCAATGTGGCCCTCCAGGGCTGACGCTGCTCACCCCCTGATGGAGGACAAACCAGTTGGAGGGAAAATGGTGGCCATCCAGGAATGAGTCTGAGCGCCTCAGGTTAGCTCACGGGTGTCAAACTCCGGTCCTGGAGGGCTGCAGGTTTTCATTCTAACCATCTTCTTCATTAGTGATCAGTTTTTGCTGCTAATTACTTTTCCCTTAGTTTTAATCCACTTGACTCAGGCCCCTTAATTGCGTCTTTTTCCTTAATTAGCAGCCAAACTATAAATGAGGCAAAAAACAAGCCCCTCACCTGTGCCCATCACACAATACCTAAAAATAAAGAAAGAAAGGTGGAGGTCTCGGTATGGCTGATCTCTCAGGTCACCAAAACATCTTAGGAAAAACAGAAACATCAACAGTTTTGGAAATGTCTGCTATGGCAGAATGAAGAGGGCCGCCTTAACGCATGAGCACACAGGGCAGTTGCCCGGGGGTCCCATGCTAATCTATGTGTGTTGTGACTTGCCGAGTGGTTATGTAGGTAGGGGCCCCAGTGCACTGCTTTGCCCGTTAATTAAATGCTGTTAAGACGGCCCTGAGAATGAGAGAAGCAACAGGCAACAGCATTAAATAGCAGGCTTAATTAACAGCAAGAATCGGCTTCTCATTAAGAGACTGGTTGGAGTGAAATTGGTTGGAGATTGAAATCCCAGTTTAGCTATTGCCTCGTTTCACGTCTCATTTCTGTTTAATGAAGAAAGGAATCAATTCAGAGGAATGAATCCTTAAAAACAGGGCTATTAAAACGAAGGGAAAAGAATTTAATTAGCAGTGAAAACTGGGCACCAATTAGGAAAAGCGGTAGAATAAAAACCTGCAGCCCTCCAGGCCTGGAGTTCAACACCCCTGCTTTATGATGGCTTGACTTCTTCCATCCATCATCCAACCTACAGGGTCCTGGGGGTCTGCTGGAGCCAATCCCAGCCAACACAGGGCACAAGGCAGGAAACAAACCTCGGGCAGGGCGCCAGCCCACTGCAGGGCGCACACACTAGGGACAATTTAGAGTCACCAATGCACCTAACCTGCATGTCTTTGGACTGTGGGAGGAAACCCAAACAGACACGGGGAGAATAAGCAAACTCCTCCCGGGTCTCCTAACTGCGAGGCAGCAGCGCTACCCACTGCGCCACCGTGCCGCCCATGGCTTGATTTGCATCTCATTAATTATACTAATTGGCCACCAATGCAGAAATCGGCTAAAACAAAAGGGGTTTGACACCTCTGTCCTGGGACAAAGTTATTTCCCCAGCTTTGACGAATAATGACTACAGTTGCTTGACTAACAGCAGATAATAATAAAAACTTAGTAAAGAAAGATCTCCCAAGAAGTCACAAAGTGATGGTCGCATTTAGTCCGTCTCTGCTTTCCTAAGTGCATCTTTGAGTCACGGTTAATGATCATTGAATACTTACAAAAACTACAACATGTCACATTTCGACACAGACTAAACGCGATGACGTTCACTTACTACATTAAGCATTAAAGCCTTTCTGAACTCCGTCCGTCCATTTGCACCGCTGGGTCCGTCTGCGACTACGGCGTCTCGGCAGGCGCTCATTAGCGGGATCTCCCACAATCACTCGCTCCGCCAATTATGCAAATGAGCGCGCCGATCTCTGCGGCCTGTTCCCGCCTGCCTGCCGGCCTGCCGGCCTCGTGCCCGAGGCGAATCGGAAGCAAATGCGCGCCTCCCCGAGGAGCCGCTCCCGGACCGCGGCCGCCTTTCAGCCGATTCGTTCCGCCTTATTAACAGCTTGTAATCTTCTCATCTGCCTCCAAAAGCGGCTGTTAGCTGCCTCGATAGAACGGATAAGATTAGTAAATGGGGCTGACAAGGGCTCACGCGCTTTTGGTTTCTTATTGTGATCGTGCACCTGTTCCTTTCGGCAATCTGTTAATTTCACATTATTATTAATTCATCATTGTTATCATTTATTAATGTTGGGGGTTTCTCTTTTTTTAAACAGAAACGACCTTTTCACATGACGTGCGGGAGGTGACGAAGTAAGCAGCTGGACTGAAGCGCTTTTCATTCAGGTTTGTGTTCCCATTCATCGCTGGAAATAAAAAAAATCTGTACAAGTAAGCAATGAAGATCAAGATTTCAGTTCACAACCTCGCATTTAAGCATCTGTTGATGGTACTTTTCGGTAAACAAATCTAATCAATCAAAGACTGCAGTATTTTAAGTAACCATTGAAATGTGTGTTAATCGTGTTAATTGGATTAAAGCTGTCACGGACAGAGGAGAGGGACATTCAGACACTTTAACGTCTGACCAACGTGCGCCACGATGACCAGAAATGTATTAAAATACACAACTTCCTCTTATTTATTAGAAATTATTATTATTATTATTAAATTAGTTCTCCTGATGTAATGTTGATTCAATTCAAATGCTGCTATTATCTGAATCCTGGGGATAAAAGCTCCGGCAAAACTCCAGTGCTGTTCTCCTAGAGTAGGGCTACCAACTGTCTGGCTCTGGAAATGTGGATATTTGTGTCGAAAATTGAGGACTTTTGAGGACGCCTGTCCCTATAATATGCCTTTATACTGTCTTATGGCTTTTTAAAATGATACTAGCGACTGGGAGCTGATCGAATCAGGCTACAAATTCTACGTTTGTGAAATCCATACTTTCTCTACAAAGAATGATTTGTTTTGTTAAGTCCTTGAAATGATTTTGTTATCATGGCACTGATTTGTGCTTCAAATGGACCTTTTCGGCCGATGTAATGAAGAGCTTCCTGTTTAAACGGGGCTGCGAGACGTGAACTCAGCTCTTCGGCGCACCTCATTTGATTTTCTCCGGCAAACAGATTTTCAAAACAAACCGTATTTTACGACTCTAATCAGAGTCGGAGTAATAATTATGTTGGCGTGGTCATTTTAGATCCGAGATTGGCTAAAATTTAAACAATGACCGTTGTTAATACCCAGCCGCCATTACTCAGTTTGCCAATAGATGTCAGAAGGACGGATGCCAAAACGGAACTGCCCAAAGATCGATTTCGACGTACCAAGGAAATGGCGATACGTTCTGAATTACTTACGGTTCAGGAGCTGTCGAAGGGTTTAAGTCAGTCGACGATGTTAGTCCTGGAAAGTACGCCCCAACAAACCAACGTACCAAAAACCAACCGAACTGTTATCTGCTCGAACCAACACCGACTTACTATACTCGGCCGCCCAGCGGAGTCACTGAAGCATTCGAACATTCTTAGCCAATCTTGAAATACTGCGTCTGCGTGTGTCACGTCCAGAGGCAGAGTCCCATTGCATGGTTTGAACTTGTATTGAGTCGAGGTATTGGCGCGAACACCATACATACGGAGAGTATCAAATTATATAGAAGGATAAACCTTTAGTAGTAATGTATCACTCTAATTATGATATGATGGCCACAATCACAGTCCTTGGTAAACTAATAACCCATTAAATATTTTAAATATGTCACGCATCTTAAACTATCTGACTTTGGTACTTGTGTACTAAACAGAAGGCAGTGAAACGCCCTCCACGGAGCCCAACACTAGAATGGGTATATATATTTGATGGGTATATATTTTATTCTATCCCAATAAATGTTAATGAATTTGTCAAAAACAATGGTACGTATGTATTTCTATAATATTGCAATTTCTGTAAATTTCTATGTTTTTTTTATCCCCATAAATATGTTATGAATTGGTCAAAACACTTCTGTTTTCCTTTGTCATGCCGTCTGTAACCAGACTTCATTCCTTCCATTCTTATTTGGATAGCTTAACTGTCGTAAACCTGTAAAAAATGATACACGCGGTAAATTCACTTTTAGTAAAATTAAAAATCATTTGACTCTTTTCAATTTAGTTTATTTGCATTTATCTATATTCTTTTATATTTTTCCACTGAAGCTCTTTGCCTCAGTAAATCTGGTTTCTTGGATAAAAATGAATAGAAATCTTTACATAGCCTGCTACTGAAATTGAATCTTGGGAGCTTCAGCCCCTTCATTGAGTTCTGCTCTGCCCTTTCGAAAACTTGCTGTTCAAGTAGTCTGTGAACTCGCGCTTTCTTTCCTAGGAATACTCTGTTATGGGATGCAGACTGGACTAGAAATGTCACAAGATCCAATATCTTAGTACGAAGTCAAAACCAAAGTTCCAAAAACAAAGCAGTACCGATTGAGAGTCCACACTGCAGCTGTATGTGACTGCGAGTAAACTTCTTCTTCTTTCAGCTACTCCGGTTAGGGGTCACCACAGTGGATCATCTTCTTCCATATCTTCCTGTCCTCGTCATCTTGTTCTGTGACACCCATCACCTGCATGTCCTCTCTCAGCACATCCATAAACCTTCTCTTAGGCCTTCCTCTTCTCCTCTTACCTAACAGCTCTATCCTTAGCGCCCTTCTCCCAATATACCCCTCATCTCTCCTCTGCACATGTCCAAATCAACGCCATCTCGCCTCTCTGGCTTTATTTCCAAACCGTCCCACCTGAGCTGACCCTCTAATGTCCTCATTTCTAATCCTGTTCATCCTCATCACATGCAATGCCAATCTTAGCATCTTTAACTCTGCCACCTCCAGCTCTGTCTCCAGTGCCACCGTCTCCAGCCCATATAACATCACTGGTCTCACTACCGTCCTGTAGACCTTCCCTTTCACTCTTGCTGATACCCGTCTGTCACAAATCACTCCTGACACTCTTCTCCACCCACTCCACCCTGCCTGCACTCTCTTCTTCACTTCTCTTCCACACTCCCTGTTACTCTGTACTGTTGATCCCAAGTATTTAAACTCCTCCACCTTCACCAATTCTACTCCCCTCATCCTCACCATTCCACTGACCTTCCTCTCATTCACACAGATGTATTCTGTCTTGGTGGTCTTACTGACCTTCATTCCTCTCCTCTCCAGAGCAGATCTCCACCTCTCCAGGGTCCAAACATCATATACATGTTATATAGTTTTACTGTCAAATAATGCAAAGAGTACGCAACACTTGTTATTTGGACTCATCAGGCGTACACACTCCACTGCTCCCCTTGCAGGGATCGAACTTCAGACCAACCACATGCGTTACCTGGTAGGTTACCACCCATACAATTAGGTCGGGACTCCGCCTACCAATGCAATGAATGTGTATATATATATATATATATATATATATATATATACAGTATAATATATATTGTAAGAAGATGCCATATAGCGCCTGACCCGACACAGATTGGACACGGGAGACACGTTTAAAATAAATAAACTGTTTATTTTTCTTCACCTGTGGGCCACATCTTCCCCGTGAACCCCACAGGCATAACACAGTCCCAAGTACCACAAAGCTCTCCTTTTCCTGGCACCACCACTCCTCCCAGGCAACCTTGTCCTCCTCCGCCCGACTCTGGCCGCTGAGTGGTGGTCGCTGGCTCCATTTATAGTTCGCCCGTTAGTGCTCCAGGTGCTTGATCACCAAATTCTGGCTGCACTTCCGGGTGTGATGGATAGGCTGCCACACAGGCTCAGGAGTCCCAAACACAGCACCTCCTGGCAGTGCCTGTGGGACCCAACAGGGCTGCACCCAACTCCAATTCCTATTGGAGCCCTGTGGGAAACCGAGGCACTGCTCCACCCCAGGGGGCGGCCATCTACTGTCCAGGGGGAGGTATTGCAGTGTCCAGGGCTGCAGGCATCCTTCTTCTTTATGTTGCCTCCCCAGCACACCACCATGTAGAAGAGGGCGCTCGCCACAACCGTCTGATAGAGCATCGTATTGCAGATGTTGAAGGACGCCAGCCTTCTAATGAAGTATAGTCGGCTCTGTCCTTTCTTGCACAGAGCATCAGTATTGGCAGTCCAGTCCAATTTGTCATCCAGCTGCACTCCCAGGTATTTATAGGTCTGCACAGTCACCTCTGATGAGGGGCCTGGTCCTCCTAAAATCCACCACCAGCTCTTTGGTTTTGCTGGTGTTCAGTTGTAAGTGGTTTGAGTCGCACCATTTAACAAAGTCCTTGATTAGGTTCCTATTCTCCTCCTCCTGCCCACTCCTGATGCAGCCCACCATAGCAGTGTCGTCAGTGAACTTTTGCACGTGGCAGGACTCCGAGTCATATTTGAAGTCCGATGTATGTTGGCTGAACAGGACCGGAGAAAGTCCAGTCCCCTGCAGCGCTCCTGTGCTGCTGACCACAATGTCAGACCTGCAGTTCCCGAGACGTACATACTGAGGTCTGTCTGTAAGATAGTCCATGATCCATGGCACCAGGTGTGAATCTACTCCCATCTCTGTCAGCTTGTCCCTGAGGAGCAGAGGTTGGATGGTGTTGAAGGTGCTAGAGAAGTCCATAAACGTAATTCTTAGAGCACCACTGCCTCTGTCAAGTGGGAGAGGGATCGGTGTAGCGTATAGATGATGGCATTCTCCACTCCCACCTTCTCCTTGTATGTGAACTGCAGAAGGTCGAGGCCGTGGCAGACCTGTGGCCTCAGGTGGTGAAGCAGCAGCTGCTCCATGGTCTTCATCACATGTGATGTCAGAGTGACAGGCCGGAAGTCGTTCAGCTCACTAGGACATGATACCTTTAGGACTGAGGTGATGTAAGATGTTTTCCAAAGCCTCGGGACTCTCCCCTGTTCCAGGCTCAGGTTGAAGATGCGCTGTAGAGGACTCCCCAGCTCCAGCGCACAGGCCTTCAGCAGTCGTGGCGATACTCCATCTGGACCCACTGCTTTGCTGGGACAATGTCTCCTCAGCTCTATGCTTACCTGGGCTGCTGTAATTGTGGAAATGAAGAGCCTCGACACACACAAAAGGTCTGGAGCAGCCACCCTTATACTGTCGCTGGGTAGAATTGAGTCCTGAACTGAACTGTCCTTAAACAGGAATGAAGGCGGTTTTAAAGGGTCCGAACCGGAAGTGACGTCATCTTAGCTCCAGATAAATAATTTTATGGAATTTATTAAAATCAAAGAACAATCCATACACACAACTCGAGTTTTACAAAAAGAAGAAGGTCAGAAACAAATCAATCCCCACCCCGGAGAAAGAGAGCTGGGCCAGCAGTGTAAAACGTAATGCTAGTAAAGACAAATGAATAGATAAAATAATAAATGAATAGAGATAAACGGAATAAAAGAGGGGAGAGAACCTGCTGCCTCAATTTAAATGTTCATTTAGCAGAATTAGGTTTAGTGTACTGTGGTGGGCTGGCACCCTGCCCGGGGTTTGTTTCCTGCCTTGTGCCCCATGTTGGCTTGGATTGGCTCCAGCAGACCCCCGTGACCCTGTAGTTAGTTAGGATAAAGTGGGTTGGATAATGAATGGATGGAGGCTTAGTGTACCCCGCCACCCCCTGGCCTGGCATGGAATTGCCTTCACTTGGTCGTTTCAGCTCAATCCTAGTCGCACGTGTGTGACAAGAGGCAAACATTTAATTTGACTTCAATAACCAGCAAATGGCTCTTACGGTGGTGATGATACAGAACCACATCAACGTGTGCTGCAAAGGAAAATGGCAGAGGCCAAGTCTGGAAAGGCTTTGTTTCTGCACAGTAGAATTTCAGTGCACAATTGTGCTTATTATTATTAAAATTAAATAAAAAGCCAAAACACACACACACAGGCTTTACACGCCCCAGTTTTTACACACATCCTGTTATGGAGTCTGTTCAGCAATAGATTCACGTGCACTTTGAGAGTGAAATAACGTGAGTCACCAGACGAGGCAAAAGCGCTCAGCTTACAGTGCCACGAAGTTGTAATGAGGGCGAGATGAACAGCATCTTAACATGGCGGCCTACCCTGTCACTAAAAAGGAGCATTCAGTGATTGAACTGAACACATCCACCGAGGGGCACTCATCCAGACACCCAGAGCAGTTTATTCAGCTCAGGTATGTGGCACTCGGCGTTGGGCATCTTGGAATGGGCATGCTGGCAGCTCTCACCACAGGTGTAGCAAGTAAAACACAAAGCCGGTTTCAGTGTGAAGTGTTTATTTTTATTGTACAGATAGAATAATGTTTGCGTTTTTATTTTAAGTATTGTTTTTAAGGGGCGGCACGGTGGCGCAGTGGGTAGCGCTGCTGCCTCGCGGTAAGGAGACCCATCTGGGTTTGTTTCCCGGGTCGTCCCTGCGTGGAGTTTGCATGTTCTCCCTGTGTCTGCGTGGGTTTCCTCCTGCAGTCCAAAGACATGCAGGTTGGGTACATTGGTGGTCCTAAATTGTCCCTAGTGTGTGCTTGGTGTGCGTGTGTGAGCCCTGGGGTTTGTTTCCTGCCTTGCGCCCTGTGTTGGCTGGGATTGGCTCCAGCAGACCCCCCGTGACCCTGTAGTTAGGATATGGGAAATGACTGACTGACTGACTGATTTTAAGCCGTGTTTTCAGCTACTGAAGAGAAAGTGTCAGAGACTAAATCTGGAATGTGCACATACTGAGATAAATGAGGTAGTCCATGGTGATTAAACTAACAATAATTCATTTTATTTATCAATGATTCTCTATAAACCCTGTCTAAAATCTCCCTTCAAGATTATGGGATTTCCTCCATTTGTTGTGACACTGGGGATCCCCTCTGTGTATCACAAACTAAAATTCAATTCACAATTGTATTTTGAGATTTATTGGTGCCTGTTGTAGCTGCGTCTTTTCCAGGTACTCAAAGTCGATCAGCTACCGAGTTGGCAAGGCAGGACCCAGCATGAGTAAAAACACCTAAGAAAGAAATTGATCAGTCCGAAACATTCAGGCTATTGAGGCTATTGCTGTATTTTTCAATCAAAAAATGAATGATATTAGAAATAATATAGTATATCTCCCCAACACTGCGGATCCTCTTAAGCCCCAGTACTCCATTATAAATAAATGAAACTCTTTCACCAGGAGATTTACCTGATTTATATAAAATAATTTCTCAACTGAGACCCTCCACCTGCGTCCTTGACCCAATACCAACAAGTCTTTTCAAAGAAGTATCGGGCGTGTTAATTGATAATATTCTTGACATACTCGTAGTAAATTCGTCATTAGATCTTAAGACTGCTGTAGTTAAGCCCCTACTGAAGAAAAATAATCTCGACTCCTCTGCTTTTGAAAATTTTAGCCCCATTTCTAACCTGCCATTCTTAAGTAAAATCCTAGAGAAGGCCGTCATTATGCAGTTAAATGACCACCTCAATAAACCTGCTATTCCTGATGAGTTTCAGTCGGGTTTCAGGACAAATCACAGCACAGAAACTGCACTCGTTAAAGTAGTCAATGACTTGTGGGTCAATGCAGACAGAGGCCATTTATCTGTTCTCATCCTCTTAGATCTGAGTGCCGCATTTGACACCATTGATCACAATATTCTTAGAAATCGCCTTAGTCAATGGGTGGGCCTCTCTGGTAGGGTCTTAAATTGGTTTGAATCCTACCTGGCAGGGAGAAAATTCTTTGTTAGTTGTGGTAATTATACTTCAAAGACACGTGATATTCTATATGGTGTTCCTCATGCTGGGTCTGCTGCTCTTTTTTCGATTTACATGCTTCCGTTAGGTCAGATTATCTCAGGGCACAACGTGAGCTACCACAGCTATGCTGACGACACACAGCTGTACTTATCAATAGCACCTGATGACCCCGACTCTGTTGTTTCACTAACACAATGTCTTACTTGTGTTTCTAAATGGATGAATAGTAATTTTCTTAAATTAAATAAAGAGAAAACAGAAATTTTAGTGATTGGCAATAATGGTTATAATGAGGTTATTAGAAATAAACTTGATGCATTAGGATTAAAAGTCAAGATGGAGGTTAAGAATTTAGGGGTAACTATTGACTGTGACCTGAATTTTAAATCACATATTAATTAGATTACCAGGACAGTATTCTTTCACTTAGACCTCTTATATCATTGAAAGATGCTCAGAAATGAGTTCACGCGTTTGTTTTCAGTCGACTAGATTACTGTAACGCACTCCTCTCAGGACATCCCAAAAAAGACATAAATCGTTTGCAACAAGTGCAGAATGGAGCTGCTAGAATCTTAACTAGAAAAAGAAAATCCGAGCACATCACCCCAGTCTGAGCGTCACTACACTGGTTACCTGTGTCATTTAGAATTGACTTTAAAATCCAGCTGATGGTTTACAAAGCCTTCAATAATCTCGCTCCATCTTATAAATCGGAGTGTCTGACAGCTTATATTCCAAATCGTAACCTCAGATCTTCAAATGAGGGTCTGCTTAGAATTCCAAGAGCTAAACTTACAAGAAGTGGGGAGGCGGACGGGCGGCCTTCTGCTGTTATGAACCTCAAATCTGGAATAGCCTGCCAATAGGAATTCACCAGGCTGATACGGTGGAGCTCTTTAAAACACTGCTGAAAACACATTACACATTACATGGCTTTCTCATAACTTCATTTTAATTTAATCCTGATACTCTGTATATTCAATTAATTATCATTACTATTCCTGGTGGCTCCATAATCCATACAAACCCCTACTCTCTCTTCTGTTCTTTTTCCGGTTTTCTGTGGTGGTGACCTGCGCCATCACCGCCTGATCAAAGCACCGTGATGTCCTTACATTGATGGATTAAAGGCCAGAAGTCCACATGACCGCCATCACGAGAACCCTGAATAACATGAGGACTGATTGAGGTCATTTATGTGAGGTAGAATGCCTAGAGGGGGCTGGGTGGTCTCGTGGCCTTGGACCCCCTGCAGATTTTATTTTTTCTCCAGCTGTCTGGAGTTTTTTTTGCTTGTTTTTTCTGTCCTCCCTGGCCATCAGACCTTACTCTTATTCTATGTTAATTAGTGTTCTCATATTTTAATTCTTACTTTGTCTTTTATTTCTCTTTTCTTCATCATGTAAAGCACTTTGAGTTCCATTATTTGTATGAAAATGTGCTCTAGAAATACATGTTGTTGTTGTTGTTGTTATTTTAAAAGCAAAAGGAACAAATTGCAAAAATTCAGAAAAATGTCACTAGACACGCAGCATCAAAGGCAAAAGATGATTCCTCTCCGCTCTTTCTTCTCAATCGTAATGTTAAACTTCAGTTGCTTTCTGTACTTAAAGGTTTTTTACTTTTCTATGGCAAACTTCCACAGGCGTCCCTGTCGTACCCGCAGTTTCAAAATCTTTGATTGACAATGACATGAAGTTTATGTGGCACAGAGTCCATATTTGCACTGCTGGCCCTTCTTTCTTTGTCAAGACCTCAGCAATTCCCCCTGGCAGGCTGGCAATCAACTTCTGGGCCAAATCCTGACTGATGGCAGCTGCCCATTCTTGCACAATCAAAGCTTGGAGTGAGTTTGTCAGAATTGGTGGGTTTTTGTTTGTCCACCCGCCTCTTGACCACAAGTTCTCATTTGACAGTCTGGCCATGGACCCCCAAATGTCGATGTTTCATTCCCTGGGCCACTTAGTTCTCCCTTTGGCCTTATGGCCCGGTGCTCCGTCATGTTGGTCACCAAACTGTTCTTGGATGGTTGGCAGAAGTTGCTCTCGCAGGATGTTTTGGTCCCATTCTTTATTCAGGGCTGTGTTCTTAAGCCAAATGGTGAGTGAGAAGCAACCCCACGTGGCATGAATGGTCTAAGGATGCTTTACTGTTGGCCTGGCACAGGACTGATGGCAGCGCCGCTCACCTTTTCTTTTTTTTTTACCAATCAGACAGGGGGTTCATGAGAGAAAATGACTTTCTCCCAGCAGTCCTCAGCAGTCCAATCCCAGAATGTCAGCCTGTCCCTGATGGTTTTCGTGGCTTCTTTGCTGCCCTTCTTGACACCCACCAGACCATCCTCCACAAGTCTTCGCCTCACTCACACCTGCCTGCTGCCATTCATTCCTGAGTGAGCTCTGCCCTAGCGGTGCCCGCAGCTGTATCCACTTTAGGAGACACTCCTGACACTTGCTGGCCTTTCTTGAGCACCCTGACGCTTTCTTCACCTCTCTATTCAAACTCAATCAGCGTGACAGAGTGACCTCCAGCCTCGTCCTCGTCATCACTCTCACCTGTGTGAACGAGAGGATCACTGAAATCACATCAGCAGGTCCTTCAGTGGCACGGCTGAATGGGTTTTTCATGTCAAAGGAGGACTTGGCAATTCATCTGATCACTCATCAGAACATTCTGGAGTTGATTGCCATCATGAAAATGGAGGCAGCAAACTTTGTGAAAATTCATACTTGTGTCATTGTCAAATCGTTTGTTGTACTGCAATACGTTCAATACGGCTTGAAAGTGTTTGAGCTCCATGCCTCACCAGCTGCAAGGCAGATCATAAACTGAAAAAGTCTGCAGTCCGAGTGACAAGAAATTATTAGAAGATCCATCCATTCAACCTGCTATATCCTAACTACAGGGTCATGGAGTTCTGCTGGAGCCAATCCCAGCCAACTCAGGGCGCAAGGCAGGAAACAAATTCCGGGCAGGGCGCCAGCCTACAGCAGGGCACACACACACACACACACACACTAAGTTCACACCAGGGACAATTTAGGATCACCAATGCACCTGACCTGCATGTCTTTGGACTGCGGGAGGAAACCCACACAGACACGGGGAGAACATGCAAACTCCACACAGGGAGGACCCAGGAAGTGAACCCAGATGGGTCTCCTAACTGCGAGGCAGCAGCGCTACCCACTGTGCCACCATGCTGGACTATAATAACATCCCATACTAATCATGGGACTCTTCTAATATTGAGTCCTCTCACAAGTTACTACTTATTAAAATCATCTCCTTTTTTACTGTAATGTGTGATGTTCTTCTCTCCCTCATCATCATTTCATTAACGCTTGTATTTAATGCAAGGCAGGAACCAATCCCGGGCTGGGCACCAGCCCAACGCAGGGCACACACACCCACACACCAAGCACACACTAGGACCAATTGAGGATCGCCAATGCACCTCACCTGCATGTCTTTGGACTGTGGGAGGAAACCCACGCAGACACGGGGAGAACATGCAAACTCCACACAGAGAGGACCCGGGAAGTGTACCCAGGTCTCCTAAGTGCAAAGCAGCAGTGCTACCCACTGCGCCACCGTGCCGCCTTATTAGAAGATTCCATTTTCTATTTAGCTTGAAGGGGTAATAATAGAATCTGCCATTGGGTAGGCACTAATATAATGGCAGACATTTTCACATAACGAAGACAATACTTCTGTCAATTTAACATGACGTGACTGACTAACAAGTGGCTCTCCCACTATACTAGTTGACTTAAATGACATGACTATCTGCTTGATGGATATACCAGTATTTTAAAGCTGTTGTTACTATTAGAGTTCATATTGTATATACATATATATTGTCACAAGAACGACAAAGAGTCATTGGAAAGGTGTGAGGCAGCCAATCCTGGCTGCAAAATTGATTAAACAGAACAGACATGTTCACACGACTGAGTCCAAAACAGAACTGATTTGCTGCCTTAAAATGGCGGCCTTTAAATGCAAGGATAGGAAGTGATGTCATCAGGGCCAGAACCAGAAGTGACGTCATTGGCTGCCCCAGAACCGGGTGGGATTTTCCAAGAATGGTCTGTAAAGAATTGAGAGAGAGAATTAGTGCACCCTGCCACCCCCTGGTCAGGCATGGAATTACTATTACTCAGGCCCTTTTGTTGTCTCCTAATTACACGTGTGTGACTCAGGCGCCGCAGCGAGTGGCAGCCTTTCCAGCAGCTCCGTGTACGACTTTATGTGAATTTCCCCTTGGGATTAATAAAGTATCTATCTATCTATCTATCTATCTATCTATCTATCTATCTATCTATCTATCTAT